>JANTPM010000009.1:3441993-3452598 GCA_025434745.1 Erythroxylum divaricatum
CAGCAATGTCCGTGGAATGACGATCCAACGGCGCCTCTATAACAGTAAAATACAGTCCCATTACTAGATGCTCAATAGAACGATTCAATAATGCATATGTCTCAGTGAAACTATGTACAATGCATATTCACGATTTTCCCGGCACTAAAACCCAATTTATAACTCTTATGTCCCATTCTAACTCGCAGTTCAATTGATTGACAATAATTGATCCAATCTTATAATTCAGTTCAATTTCCTCAATTCATAATCCCCAAAGCAATTTCCTATCCATTGGGTCAAAAATCTCTATTGGAAATTCCAATTAAACTCCAATTGTCTCAATTCAGTACTTAGGTCACACTCTGAACCTTAATTGACCTTAGTCTCTATGAATCAGTACCATCATAAATAAATTCTAATTCTCATAATAATCCTCAATTGTAGACCTCGTTCCCTAGTCTGTAACGAATCTGGAATCACCTCAATCGGAGGTCTAAGCCATGAATTATGCCCAATTAAGTAAAATTCAATCTAATGGAACAGTCCCCTCGCCGCGACCTTGCGGCCTTCGCCGCGACGTATGCGGGTTGCTCGCCGCGGCGAACAAGCCTCCAGGGCTCGCCGCGAGGCAAGGGAAGCACGTCGCAGCGTTAAAATTAAATAACACTCGCCGCGGCGTCCCACGCAAGCTCGCTGTGGCGAACGACTAAATTTTCCTCTCCGCGAGGCTCGCGTGCAGGTCGCGACGTGCGACGATCCCTTCGTCTTCTCCGATTGTTTTCAGCTATTTCTCTCTCTATAAAACCACCATTAACTCTCCCAACTACTCAAATCAACCATAACAAATGCCATAAATGCAGTAGAAACCATAAATAACAACATTAATGCCATTAAAACTTACCAGTCATAGATCGATCCACAAATCCACCGTAACCCTAAAATCCTTTGAAACTAACGATCCAACAATTTCAAAGCCTCAAACCTTCACCAATCACCATAGACAAGTTAGACTACCACAATGAAGAGAAACCATAAGGAGAAAATCAAAGAACCCTCACCAATGGGAGGAATCGCAAGTCACCATAGAGGGAAGAAGAAAAACTCATATGCCTTAGACAAAATTTTCCCCCAAATTCTCGACCCTAGCTATATATAGACATAGGTCTCCAAATCAGTCCAATTTTCAGTCTCTAAATTTCAATGGCTCAACATATTTATTTCCTATCAGTAAAATTCCAATTTTCCATTGCCATTAAACCATTCTTTCAGTACTATACAGTCAATCAGTCTGTCACTCGCAAATTTCCGGTCTGGACATTTTCTCCCGAATTTCTCGAAAATTTCCTATTAGCCACTATCAATTGTCAATCACTCTTAAACTATTCTAAATCAGTCATTCGAGCTCACTTACTCCTAATTCCTCAATCAATTACAATCCATTCAGTCCAGTCAGTTCACAATGCAATCAGTTCATACTTACAATTAAATGCCGGAAAATCATGAATGCATGTACCTATGAATAAATGCATATGCAAGAAACTAGTTCCTCTATAATTAGAGGCCAGTAACAAAATAAATCAGTAAATGCAATGAAACCTTTCGGTCCATCCCAATTTACCAGAATACCCTTGCTCGCAGTAACGGGATGTTACAACTACTACTATTTCTGAAGAGTGTTCTTTTGTCAATCAAGTTAATGCTACATATTTTGATTTCACCTTATAGGAAGAAGAAACGAAGTTGGATTTGGTTAAAGAGTAATGAATGTTGTTAATTACTGGTAGATGCAATTAAGGGAGAGGTTGGCGAATTCTTGAGGAAAGGTCCCTGTGAAGAGAAGAAAGAAATGGAATCAATCACTTTGAGCAATCCACCTTGGGCATAACAGTTGAGGTGGCCAGTTAAAAGACATTAAAGAAATTTTAAATGGCAATATAGTTATTGTTTTGCTTTTTAATTAGTTGTTTGTTATTTCTTTTTAGTGAAACTCGAATTAATCTGTTTGCTTTGTGTGCATAGCCTAATTTTCAATCTCTTCTATTTGTCTACCTTAGGGTTGTTCACCACTCCTCAATGAAGGATGAAATGCTTACTGCCATGTTATATACCGCATCAATGCAACTACCACCTACACTTTCATATTGTATTTCTATCTCTTTCTTTTCATTATTTTTACTACATGTTAGTTTAATTTCTTCTAGTTTTAATGCTTGTCCTTGTTTGTGTTAATTTTTTTCTTTTTCTTAGACACCTCTTTTACTTTTTTGTATCACATTAGGAATAGAGTGATGTTCAAACATGGGGGAGTATTAGTTTAAAAATGTTTATTAATTATGTGTTTTTTATTTGTTTTCCATTTAATAGTTATAGATGCATGTTCATGACATAAGCTTAATTGGGATTAGAAATGCATAATATGAGTGAATGAGTATACTTACATGCTTAGATTAATTGGCTTCAATTTTGGTTAAAAGGACATTAGCTAGTTGTGATAGATGAAGGCAATTAGGATTTACCCCTTTTGCTTAAAAGGCCACCATGATGTTACCTTTAGTGAACTTCCTTTGAGTTTAACATGAAACCTTTACTTTCTTTAAATCCAATTATGAGCCTTAACCTGTTGGATTGGAAAAATAAAGCATGCAAGATTTAGTTAAAATGGTATTTTTCAAAACTTTTTTAGAAATCAAAACATAATGGAAGCAAGAAAACCATATCAACATGCTAAGCCATACATTATACAGTATATGGAAAATAATTATCGTAAGAATAAGATGGAGATTATATTACCGACTTCTTCGTTACAACTTTAGCTCCTTGTTGTGTTATCCTATCCTCGACAATATATCGCCTCCTAAGCGATGTGTCCTCTTCTCGTTATTGTATCCACTTCTCGATATTGTATCCTTAACCAATCCGATCTACCATTTGTCCTCCTTAGACAACTTGGTTAACAAGATCTTTTGGTGGAAAAGGAGAAGAAAACATTAGAGGAGTTTTTTCTTAAAAGAAAGAAGCCAAAGATGAGACACCTCATGCAAATTTTAACTAACACATACAAGAAAGGAGAGAGAGTCCAAAAAAAGCAAGAATACCTCTCTTACACCTTATCAATTTTTTAGAATTTTGTTTTAAGTTAATTAATCAAATTAAACCAAAGTCTAGCCCATTTGTAAATGTTCATTTGGGCTTCTAATTAACTATTAATTAGTGCAAGCCCAAAATTCAATCATGGGATTTAGAACCACTATTTATATTTTTTACTTTGCTTGATAACCTTCCTTGAAGTCAAGTGGGGAATCTTATTGGACTTAGATAATTCAAGCTCCAATAAGCCTATAATTAATTTAATCTCATTATACTTAATTCTATATTAATAACTAAATATCATTCCACTAAAGACAATTAGTTAAACTCTTGAATTACTAAATATTACGAGAACACATATTTCAAATAAGATGTCTAATTGCAAACCCTATTATGAACCTTATTATAGCCATCCGCACAATAAAGGGTAAAATTATTGTTTTGCCCTTATATTAGTTTTTCCTTTTAGATCTCTCGTTTTACTCTATATGGTGATTAACACACAAGATCTCATCTTGACGTTAAGACTTGATGGGTAATTAGTCCATCAAACTCCTAGCGTCAATTTAATCACCAATCTCCATAAAACATCTAGAAGTGAGGATATTACTATAAACTCTTTATTTGAGTGAATGTTTTCTTATACATGTTTCAATTATTAATTTTAACATGCAAACATTGGATTAAATCTCTGTAAAAATCCATTCTGATCATATGAAGAATTATAATGAAACATATATGAGTTCACCACTCATTAAGATTATGGTCCAAAATAAGCAAATGCTAAAATGTATTTTTTAAGACTAAAGTAAGGACCTACTTTATTCTTGGAAACATACTTGATTCCAGATTTATTTAACAGTGCCATTATCAATAGTCGACTACTATCATGATATGAAACTCATCATTCCATTGAAATAAACTCCTTTATGTACATAGACATAAATCGCAACGCTATAGTCTAAACCATAATTAACCGACCAACTTGATTATTCAGCTGTGAATCAACTAATTTAAATTCTAATAATATACATGTTTCCCGTACATCTTTATATATATGTATATTATTAGCAAAAGAATCTTGGTTCCTTATGACTAGTTATATTATGCTTATACAAATAAAACCAAACTCTTTTGTTTTGTTAATAATAAATATTTTCATTACAAAACTGTAACTGGAAGAAGATTAAGTTACATGTAAATACACTTGCTATCCAGGGCACTATATTTACGTAACTCTAGCATGACCTTGATTATTTATCCTCTTCATTGTAGCAAGTTAAGCATTTGATTAAGCATAATTGGGTTTAGGAAATAAGTGTGGGGGAATCATAGCATATAGTTGGTTATTGCATTAGGGATGGGTATCATTGTAGAAATTTTTATTTCTCCTCTATATTTCTCTTCTCTTATTTTCCTTATTTTAAATACACAAATAAAAAAGTAAAAAATGAATGAATGACAAAAAGAGAAAAATAAAAAAGAAACAAAAATAGAAAAGAAAAGGAAGGAAGAGAAGATAAAAAAATGAAACGAAACAGGAGAGACATAAAAAGGGGAGTGTTAATCATGTTAAACTTGATAGGAAAATTTTGAGTGTTTTAGGCTTCATTGTTTACATTACTTTAAATGCTCAATTTATTTTGTGGTTTTAAATTGTGATATTCCTTTTTCCTACCTTTTGCCTTTGGATTGATGTTTGTGTTTGTTTGAGTGGTGGAGACTGGATTAGTAAGCAAGCTTATGGTAGATGCCTTACATGAAATTAATAATGAGTGAATATATCATACCTTTGAATGCTTGAGAGGATGGCGAGTGGAATGAGTATTTATCACATTTATTAATGGTCCTTTAAATTGAAGTGCTTGTTGATTTTGGCTAAATATGTAGAGAATAACTTCTCCATAGAGTATTATGAGTTTCAACTTCTTGGGTTGTGTTTATTGAAATAATTTTTGATATCATTGACTATTGACAAATGTAAATTGTATCGTATTTAGGGCATAGTTTGATTTATATTTAGTCATTAATTTGATCAATTAGTATGTGCTTTGGTTAGAATTGGGTTAGTTTGTTAATTTTTTATTTGTAAGTGTTTTAAGGGTTAATATAAGTTTTTGAGCTTAAATATTATGTTTTTGAGGTACCTTGATGTGTTTGTTAGTATTTCAAGGTCAATATCAAGGAACGAAGGAGCTTAGGAAGAGATTCGGGCTAAAACAGCAACCTATTATTGTGGCATACAAGTCAAGATCATGACAGAAGCTCCAGAAATGGCCCACGACTATGGCCTGGATGCCACGATTGTGACATAAGGTTTAAATGTGAGTCGCAATCGTGGCCTACATCGGACAGATGCACAGAAAATTACTAACTTCACATTTCGAGGATTTTTTTGGACTTCAGACCCTAAAAAGCCTTAAGGTTATCCAAAACATAAGATACTATTTAAAGAACAACAAAAGGAGAGACAAGGGAGCTTGTAACACATCACTCTCATAGGGCATATTCTCGAATGTAATGATGATATTTGAGAATATACTCTACAGGGATGGTACGTTAAGACTATCAAAATAGCACATTACAAACTTTTCACGCATTAGAAATATCTTAAGCAACTCATATTTCATTTGGGCCCATTTCAATACAAACATATTCAATCAGAAAAGTCAATTTAGAATTCATGTATACATAATAGAACAGTTGCGTAATGCAATGCTTAATACAAATTAACTAAAGACATATGCAGGTGCTAACTGATCTCAACCCCTAACTTATGCTTATTTATAGTGGCTTAACTCCAATTGGTCTAACTAGATAACTCCTCTAAACCTAAAAAGCCACGTTGCAATTTTTGATGAATTTTGTGAACTCTATTAGTGAACTATCATTGATGATCTCACTCAAGTCAAATACACAAACATCACACAACCAAACAATTTCACAAACATTTTCTCTCTGAATAAGGCATAATGAATGGCACACATTTCATATACATTCTTTGAGAACATGTATAACCCAATCAACCACATTATCATGGCATATCACTTTATCATCACAATTTTAGAAAAGGTTTCATAATCATATATTTCACAATAATAAATACACAAATGTAGATACATATGAGACTCTAGATTTGTTATTATTTGTTGTGGTCGAGAGCCTTTCGGATACAGATATGGATACAGGCCCATTAGGCTCAGTCAGATACAGAAATCATGGAGCAAAGATCAACATACAGAATTATGAGCTTAAAGCTCTTTCAGACTGGCTACTTTGATCATAACGCCTTTATCTGAATATGAATTTTATGAAATGCATCAAATAATAGAATATGCCATCAAAACATTTACTTATAATGCACAGACAAAATCTCAAATTCATTGGACCACAGTTTGACATTCAGCTGTCATTGAGTATTTAGAAATCAGTCATAACTAAAATGGAAACAGACACTTCCAATACATTCCCAAATATAAAAATCCTCAAAATATTAATGTCCAGAATCATCATAATCAAGTCATTATTAGTTCAATAAATGGTAATTAAATAGAAACAAAATCCATCCTAGTGAAATCATCTAGGTTGATTCATAGTAAGTTCTCGTATATGCTATTTCCTGGATGGTCCAATAATGTTGGAATGATGGCGTACGTTGTGAGCATCTAAATACACATACATTGTACACATTACTAAGTTGATCAATAAAATACATATTCAACTATGCACATATATATGTTTCATATGCAATTCATGCTCAATGACTATCCAGGGTATGTTTCCTTAATCACAATTCATAATCATTTAAATATAATCACTTGAATATGTCTTATTAACACTTAGGTTAATACATTAAATGCACTTGATCATGCTTAATTCATTAACCATAAATTTAATAACCATTTTCTAGCATCATAATAATTCACAAAATTCCCAATTCTCATTCATTCCTTCCTAATCCATTATTCATAATCTTTTGAATACATTTACATTTAAAAGAAAATCTTCATTCCTTTAACAGTCATTCATTGCAAACTTAGATACATTGATATCAAACCGTCTTTTCCTTAAGGTATAACATTAATTATCAATCAAAACTTATCAAACATTTAACCAACATTTTCATAACAAATAGGTTCATTTTAAACCCCAATCTAGTCCATATGCATCATAGTTAAGTACCTTATCCTTAATTCGTCCAAGAATCACACAAAAAAAACATTTTCTTTACTGCCATGCAATTTCTATAATCTTCTATGGCTTTCCACAATCGTGGGATGGGTTATCCAAAAGCTCCCATCCAATTCCTTCATTAGTTTTCCAGATTTTCTAAGGACAGGTTTCGGGTTTATTTTGTATGGCCATTTTGACAAGGAAAATGAAATAATTAGGCAACACATTCTTATAAAAACATGTTTCCATATGTTTTAAGTTTCTAATGATCTAAATTCCATACAATTTGATTCAGTATTCTGCAAGTTATACTCAAAATTATACAAACTATTCTCAAACAGTGACAACAACTAGTATTAACATTCAAGCCAAATTTCAAAACCCTTAGAGACATAAATAAAATTCGATTACTTCATGTAAAATATAGCCATATGTCTCTAATTGAATTTAAACATAAAATAATCCCATTTGGATATCTATGACGCGATTCCGCAAGTTCACGGGTCTCAAGTAGTATAGTATAATATCGTCCCACAGGGAGTAATTGTGTAAGTACCAGGCTTGGATCACTCAATTAATTGGACTAGTGATTGTGTAAAAATGGGGAATTAAAATAAGAAAATTAATTAGCAAAAATAACAAAATTTAAGCTAAAGAAAATTGCGAATATTTCAAAGGGTTAATTCGAATGGACTGTGGTAAGCTTCAAGGATGGTTCCACTTTTAGCGCTTTTAATGGACTTTACCTGGATCAATTTATGAGACGAATTTTGGTTGATAGAATGTTGAGTTTAGAGTTTCTTATATCCTTTTTCAAGATATCAAAGAAGTATTACGCAATAATCCTATTCTACTATCGTAGCCTAGCAATCAAGCATAACCCATTATATTCTTTGCTCGCCTGGTTTTCTCTCATAAACTCAGTCTATGTCTAAATCTGAAATTTATAAGTTTCCTGTTTTGGAGTTCCGTTATTATTTTTCACCTATCAGTTCTTCAATTAATAACTAACGCTTAGTAGTGTTTGGCCAAACACAACACCAGCAACATTAATATCAAAACAGAAAAATCAAACTTATAAATCCACACTCATAAATCAACCGAAATGCAGTCCACAAAAATTACCTAAAAGCTTCACCTTGAAACTTTGAGAAAACTACTCAGTCATGATAGGAAGAATACCACAGAAATTATGCTTAGCAAACAACATTAGGAAAAATTAAATAATAGAATAGAAATTGAATGAGTTTTGGGTCTCCCTCTCTGCGTGTATTATTTTTGCGCCTCCCCCTAATGTGTAGTTCCCGTCTGCGTCCTTGGTGAATCAGCCTGGTGGGCAGTCTCCTGCGTGAAGTCCTCAACTGTAGCGTGATATTCCCCTGTTGGTGTCTGCGTGATTTTCTTTTAATTACTTGGTGAGTCGGCGTCTACTGGAGAGCTCCAGTGTTGGTGCATTCTTAGTTCTTGCTCTACCTAGCTGCGTGCATCAGCATGGAGCGTCATTCCTCAGCTAATTTTTCGATTTTTTCTCCTTCATTCACGCACTCATAGTCACCAAAAACTAGCCAGATATTGCCTCCTCAAGCCACTATCGCACACAGCCCACAACGCTTAGCTCCCTCTTCTTTTTTTCCTTTTGTTCACTCTCACTTCTCTTTTCAGCTCTCTATTGTTTTCTGTCCACGCACTCTTCTTTTTTTTTCAGCTCCTCCAGTCCGTGCACTCCTCTCAATTCTCCTATTTTGCAGTTCATGCACACCTCTCAGCTCTTGCTGGACCCCCTTTCCGAAGCCCAACATTCGGAAAGTCATAATCGCATGGAGGGCTTACATTACCAAGACTGAATACTGTATACGAATTTAGCCCAAAAATTGAAAATCTTAAGGCCCAAATTGAAATTCAATTCCTGCAGATACTTTGCAGCTGTATGTCTCTAGTTTAACCCAAAACATAAATCATCTCATTTGAATCTCTACAGATTAAGATATCATCAAAACACTGAAGTATGTTCAGTGGGATATCCAGTTTATATCCTTTCAGAGCACCCTCACTGTACCCATCCCACTATTTTCACTTAATCTCTCTCTATACAATTCAGATAGCATTATTTTTTTGGTGGAGATATAGATAAAAGTCTTACGAATCCAATGGTTCAAGAATCAGGTCATTTGGAGATCTAGAGAAGAATTTATGGCCAAAAGACTACAACACATTTCTGCCCTTACTTGAAATGTACATGCCTCAGTACAAATATTATAACTTTTACTACAGATGTCTGATTGACTTAGTTTTTAGACAATTGAAAAGAGGACTTCTAGATATACAACTTTTATGAAGACTTCAAAGGCCAATTCTATCTTCTACCTTCTGTATTGTCTCATTTTCTATCGTCTGCTTTCTTCCGTCTGCTTTTCTATCGTCTGTTTTCTTCCGTCTGCTTTTCTATCCAGAACGTCTTACAAGAATCATAACTTTTGACTCCGATATCCAAAATTTACAAACTTTATACCTTTGGAAATATAAAGGAAAGATCTAGAACTTTTAAGAAGGCAACTTTGCCAAAATCTATCTAGATCAACTCCATATTGGCTCCCGATTCTATCATCTGCTTTTCTTCCTTTCACTTTCTATCATCTGCTTTTCTGCCTAAAACGTCTCCACTTATAAGGATCATAAATTTTGACTCTGATATCCAAAATTTACAAACTTTATACCTTTGGAAAGATAAAAGAAAGATCTACAATTTCCAGACGGAACTTTGCCAAAATCTATCTAGATCAAGTCCATATTTTCTCCCGATTCTATCATCTGCTTTTCTTCCTTTCACTTTCTATCGTCTGCTTTTCTGCCCAGAACGTCTCCACTTATAAGGATCATAACTTTTGACTCCGATATCCAAAATTTTCATACTATATACCGTTGGAAAGATAAAAGAAAGATCTACAACTTTCCAGAAGGCAACTTTGCCAAAACCTATTTATATCAATCCCAATTTTGCCCCTAAAGTCCGAAGATGAATTTTCTATTCAACATACTGCACCAATTTCTTAACTTCATGACAACCTTTGAGATTCTTAGAGACAGAATTGAAATTCGATGTCTTCATACAAAATGTAGCCATACGTTCCTAGTTTACTCCGAATCAAGAATCATTTCGTTTGAATCACTAGTGAAAAAGTTGTGGCTAAAATACTGAAGCATATTCAGTGAACTTTTTTCCAGATTTTTCCAACTTTCAACACTTTACCTTTATCTTCTACCTGAACTATCTCTTCCATCCAACTCCAAAAATCACTTTTACAACACTCAATGCTCATAACCTTTCAAACACTAAATTAACACCGTAACCGGATTTTTCATCCT
>JANTPM010000009.1:3517377-3533625 GCA_025434745.1 Erythroxylum divaricatum
TTTACGTGTCGTCTGCTAAAGATTTATGGGATAAGCTTGCGAATCGTTTTGGTGATTCTACTGGTCCTCAAGAGTATCAAATCCGACGAGAGATTGATGGTATTTCACAAGGTAACTCTAGTCTGTCCATGTATTTCACGAAGCTTTGCAAATTGTGGGATGAGTTGCAATGTACTGTACCAATTCCACAGTGTATTTATGGCTGTTGTACTTGTGATGTTTCTGGTAAGATCATGAAACTTACTGATAATGCCAAAATTATTCAGTTTTTAATGGGACTAAATGATTCTTATAGCCATGTCAAGAATCAGATTCTTATGATGGACCCTTATCCTAATATCGACAAGATTTATTCTATGCTAATGAATGTCGAAAGACAAAAACAGGTTATGGATTCTTTTGGGGAGGCTTTAGAAGGGAATGCACTTTTAGTTGGCTCAGGTCTAGTACATTCTTTTAATTCGGGAAAAGGATCTGGCAAGAAAAAAGAATGGAAAGTTGATAAGGAGGATAAGAAATGTTCCTTCTGTAAAATGGATGGACATGTGAGGGAGACATGTTTTAAGTTACATGGCTATCCCGAGTGGTATGTTGATCTCAAAAATCAGAAAAAAAAAATCTGGTGGGAAAATAGGCAAGGTTAATCTGGCAGAGACGCCGTTGGAGGACAGTGTGGATGATGTTGGTGGCTTAAGTATGCGGGTGATTATTCAGCAAGAATTGTCAAAATTGATGAAAGAACAGATGCAAGTTTCTAACATGGAAAAAGTGAACTTTGGTGCGGAATTTGCAGGTAATATTTATGCTCTTGAAACACAAGTAGGACATCAAGCTATTCAGACCTCATGTTGGATAGTGGATACTGGGGCTAGCATACATGTTTCAGGCAATGTGCGTTTGTTTCATAAGCTAGGTCCAGTGGAGAGGGTGTCTACAGTTAGTTTGCCTGATGGGTCGATTAAGAAAGTGAATATGGTAGGAGAAATAAGGCTTAGCAAGGATATTGTTTTACCGCATGTGTTTTATGTTCCAAGCTTCAAGTATAATTTGTTGTCTGCGAGCTGACTTTTGCAATATGACGCAGAAGTTTTTACCTTTTATCCATCCTTCTGTGTTTTACAAGACCAGAACTATAAGAATGTCTTGGCAGTGGGACGGGCTGTTGGTCATCTGTATTATCTTACGGCTGAGTCTTTCCATGCAGAAGTGTTGAACACTGCTTCTGGTGTTTTGCATCGGGATACAGATCATATTGCTAATGGTTGTCTGAATAAGGTTGTGAAATATGTAGATAAAGTTCATAGTAGTAATTCTACTGTATTGTGGCATCAAAGGCTAGGGCATCCCTCTTTTGACGTTGTATTGAAATTGCCTTTTGTTAATAAAAATTTGCGTGGTTCAGCTATTGTTTGTGATATTTGTGCAAAGGCAAAGCAATCTCGCTTATCTTTTCCTGTGAGTGCCAGTCATAGTGATAAAATTTTTGAATTACTTCATATTGATGTTTGGGGTCCGTATAAGAGGCCATCTTTAACAGGGGCTTTTTATTTCCTTACCATTGTTGAAGATTATAGCCGTGTTACGTGGACTTTTCTGATGCAACATAAGGATCAGGTTAGTTCTATCTTACGGAAGTTCTTTCCCATGGTACAGACTCAATTTAGTAGTGTGGTTAAGATGGTTCGCACAGATCATGGGGGTGAATTTATTGGTTATAATTGTCAGCAAGTTTTTCTTGATCATGGTATACTGCATCAGCGATCCTGTGTTTATTCTCCGCAGCAGAATGGTAGGGTCGAGAGGAAGCATCGACATTTAACTCAGGTGGCACGGGCTTTATTGCATCAAGCACACTTGTCTACTAAGTTTTAGGGTGAGGCTATTCTCCACGCTACTTACTTGATAAATAAACTGTCTTCTGCTACTTTGAGCTGGAAATCTCCTTATGAAGTTTTGTTTGGAAAATCACCTGATTTTGAGAACTTGCGAGTTTTCAGGTGTTTGTGTTATGCTACGGATACAAGGCCTCAAAAAGATAAGTTTGCTTTTCGAGCATGTAAGGGTGTTTTTCTGGGTTATGTTGCAGGTACGAAGGGATACAGAGTATATGATCTTGACAAAGGAAGGGTATTCATCTCTAGAGATGTTGTTTTCCATGAGAATTTATTTCCTTCTGCTGATAATCACGTGTTGGATGGCACAGACCCACCGATTCCTTCACTACCTGTCTTGGGTGAAGAAGATATTTTGGATCAGTCACGTGATTCTTCTTTTATTGAAGACCAACCACGTGTTCCATCTTTTATAGTCACGAAGTAGATGACTCTGAGATGCTTCGAGACACACAACCTGTGTCTGATGTGATTCCGTCTTCTTCTCTTCTTTTACCTCGTCGGAGCTGCCGTCCAAGGAGAGCACCGTCTTGGCTGTCAGATTATGAGGTGCTTTCTACCCACGGTGTTAACAGACGATTCACTTCCCCTCATTTGCCTCAAACGTTTCCTTTTGTTGTTCCTCCTGGCGTTTCTGCAGATGTTACTGATTTCCTCTGTCATGTGAATACCGTCCGGGAGCCTAAGAGTTTTAAGGAGGCATGTGGCGATGACAACTGGGTTCGGGCTATGAGATCTGAACTACACGCGCTGGAGGCTAATCGCACCTGGGAGCTCACTGAGTTGCCGATTGGGAAGAATGCTATTGGGAGTAGATGGGTTTTCAAGTTAAAGTATAACCCGGATGGCACAATAGACAGGTACAAAAGGCGTTTAGTCGCTAAGGGTTTTAATCAAGTTTACGGTGAGGATTATAATGACAGCTTTTCACCAGTGGCTAAGGTGGTGACAGTGCAGATTTTTCTGGCCATTGCCGCTACCAAGGGATGGTTTTTACACCAACTGGACATCAACAATGCTGTTTTGCATGGGTTTATTGAAGAAGATGTTTACATGATGCCGCCGGAGGGTTACACCAAGGCAGGCGACGGCCAGGTTTGTAAGCTAGTGAGGTCTTTATACGGGCTTAAGCAAGCCTCTCGTCAGTGGAACGCCGAACTCACAGGTTTTCTTCTTGATTTTGGTTTTCAACAGAGTCCATCTGATAATTGTTTGTTTGTATTCTGCAAGGATGTTTGTTTTTTGATGTTGTTAGTTTACGTGGATGATCTCCTTATTAGTGGTGACTCTGTTGATGTTGTTACTCGATTAAAGTCTGCCCTTTATGAGACTTTTACTATTAAGGATTTAGGGGAAGCTAAGTATTTCCTTGGTTTAGAGATCATTCGTGATGGTACTGGAATTTTCTGAATCAGAGGAAGTATGTGTTAGATTTGTTGACAGATGCGGGTTTGTTTGGTTCTAAGCCTAAGCGTGTTCCATTTCCTCAAGGTGGCAACTTGCAGAGTGATTGTATTCCTTTGTTGGCTAATCCTCAGGAGTATCGTCGCATTATTGGCCGGTTGTTATATTTGGGTTTTACTCGCCCGGATATCACCTATTGTGTCCAGAAGCTGAGTCAATTTCTTCAGACTCCGCGAGAGGTTCATCTTCAACATGCTATTTATGTTCTGGAATATCTTAAAAATAATCCGTCTTTGGGTCTTCATTTTTCTGCGTCTTCAGATTTATCTTTACGAGCGTATTCCGATGCTGATTGGGCTTCTTGTGTCACTACCAGAAAATCGTTAACTGGTTTCTGTATTTTTCTGGGTAATAGTCCAATTTCTTGGAAGACCAAACGCCAAACCACTGTCTCTCATAGCTCTGCTGAGGCTGAATATCGGGCAATGGCTTCGACTGTGTGTGAGTTGCAATTGGTTAGTTATGTGCTTAATGATTTGCGAGTTCCGCTTACTCTTCCTATCCCTTTTCATTGTGACAGTAAGTCCGCCATTCATATTACTTGTAATCCAGTGTTCTATGAGCGTACAAAGCACCTTGACATTGACTGCCATGTTGTTCGGAATCAGTATAAGCAGGGCTTCATTTCTCCGATTCATGTGTCTTCCTCTCTACAACTTGCGGACATGTTTACCAAGCCTCTTTCTTCGCCGCTGTTTCACCGTTTACTGTCCAAGTTGGCTTTAATTGATTTCTTTCAAAGTCCAACTTGAGGGGGGCATGTAGAGATTCTATGTATCTTACTGTAGTAATTCTCATAGATGATTAGTTATTTTTAGTTAGCTTACTGATTACGGAAAGTTAGTTTTGTTAACTGAGGAGTTGTATTTTTGTATTTAAGCTTCTTTAGTTAGCGATTATAAGTTAGTTAAGTTGGTAGAGTTCTCCAACTAATAAAATACTCTGTTATATTTTTTTTCCTATATACCATCTCAAAGCTAAAGCGTAGTCAAAATAATAATAATAATATCTACTATACGCTTGCCTTTTACGATATCTTTAACCATTCCCGCGGGCGTAGTGACCGGCAGTCAACTTTCTCGCCTCACCACTTTGTCACCCGTTGACAACCATTACTGTATATAAAACCCTTTGCCATAATCTTAAGTACCAAATGATTGCCCGCTTTCATATTTATAACCTACAGTAGAGTAATATCAAAGTTTTAGTGAAGAAAAGAGCTCATTAATACTCATCCTTGTTGATGATTCAAGTAATATAATTGGGTAAGCTGCATGGTAATGGCTTCGTTAAATGGTTGTGTCCCTCCAGGGTTTCGGTTTCACCCTACCGACGAAGAATTGCTTCATTATTACCTGAAGAAGAAGGTTTCGTTTCAAAAGTTTGACATGGAGGTCATTCGAGAGATCGACTTAAACAAGTTGGAGCCTTGGGAGTTGCGAGGTAATTGTCTAGTAGTTTGATCCTAAGCTCAAACGTTGCATAATGACATTTATGGTATTCCTTAAACTTTGAACAAATTAATCTTCAAAGTCTATTACTTTGGTTTTGATTCTAAGGTGTAACCAATCAAATGCTGCCATCATTGTGTATACAAGGATTCTTTACTTACGAGGATTTTGGCTATTTAGGGCATGCAGTCATGCATAACAGAAAAGTTCGAGTTTCCAAATTCTCAAATAAACAAAAGAAATTGCATGCATTAATAATATGCATGGATTAATTAGGTTTTGACCAATTTTATGAAGATATACACCTAGTTCGACGCAGTCTATCTATAGTTCATTGAATTATAGTACTTTTAGATAATATAGTTAATTGAATGACTACAATGATGATTAGCATTCAGACATTTTAAGATCGTCGTCACGTTGGAACAATATTAAATATACAATCTCGCGCACACTTTTTCCTTCCTTTTGGATGGATTTTTATTAACCTGCAGCTCAAGTAATTTGTGTTTCCTGATGTGTAGAAAAATGTAGGATCGGGTCAACCCCACAAAACGAATGGTACTTTTTCAGTCACAAGGACAGGAAGTACCCAACTGGGTCAAGAACAAATAGAGCTACAAATGCTGGGTTTTGGAAGGCAACGGGTAGGGATAAATGCATTAGGAACAGCTATAAGAAAATTGGAATGAGGAAAACGCTTGTTTTCTATCGGGGAAGGGCACCTCATGGCCAGAAATCTGACTGGATCATGCACGAGTACAGACTAGAAGATGGTGATGATCAAGGAAGCTCTAGTGTAAGTGTTTTCACCATTTACTGAGCTTAGGTATATAAGTTTGACCTTTAAATTTAGTAAATTAGTGCATCTTAATTTTAGGTACATCAAAATTAGCAATTAATTCTATAACAATCGTAATAAGAGATCTGTTTTAATTCATCAGTATAAATAATTACCACTTGAAATCTACTAAATTCATATAAGGTAATTACTAATTTATCCTAGCTTTTCAAGTTACACATAAGAATTAGTTGTTGTTTATGTAATCAGTCCCTAAATACTTCCCAACTCCAAGGCCAACAACTTAAAAGAATTTTGGATGCTACTACTCTTTGAAGATTAGAAGTGACATGCTGTCCCTTCATCAATTGGGAAATCAGACAGATTGATTTGGAGCATTATACATATCACAATCATGGTTGTTTCAGATAACATCTAATGATTCTGCAACAGCATGGTGGTAGATTAATTCTCACCCAAAAAAATCTTTACCGAACTTCTTTTACACACGATACATGTGCAGGAGGATGGGTGGGTCGTATGCAGGGTATTCAAGAAGAAAATTTTATTCAAGCTTGGAAACGGAGGAGGAACAAGCATTAACACATCTGAGCAACCTCACAATTTTATCCACAGAGACACCCGTTCCCTTTTTAATCAAAATCACACGGATGGTACTCACCATCCCTTTGAAGTAAATAGTAAACCTGAGCTGGACCTTCTCTACCCACACATGACTTCTCAGTATTCTCTACTCCAATCTCAAGCCTTAATGCCAACTCAAAAAAAGTCTCTAGGCTACGATTACTCAGCTCTCTCTTCTGAGACACCAGTCATGGTTAAGCAACTCATGTCAAACGCTAGGGACTGTGAGAGTGGATGTGGAAGTCTTAGGTATCAAGCTACTTGTGAGCCAGCACTAGAGGTGACCACATGCGAACCCTCTCAACTTCTTACAGGAAGAGATCATGAGGGCTTGAATGAATGGGCTATGCTTGATCGGATTGTTACTTCTCATATGGGGAATGAAGATTCTTCTAAGGGAGTGAGGTACGAGGATGCAAATGAATCATCAGTTCATCCTGTTAATCATCTCTCGCTTCGCGGAGAGATGGACTTTTGGGGCTTTGGAAAATAATAATGTTGTCTTGTGATTTATATTTGTGTCAAAATTAGTTTTCCTGTTTTGATTAATTGTTATT
This sequence comes from Erythroxylum divaricatum, assembly GCA_025434745.1. NCBI lineage: Eukaryota > Viridiplantae > Streptophyta > Magnoliopsida > Malpighiales > Erythroxylaceae > Erythroxylum > Erythroxylum divaricatum. The sequence continues at coordinate 3,524,168 of JANTPM010000009.1, forward strand.
CTATTTAAATTATGGATAAGATAAGATGCAAAAAAATTTATATCAATTATAATTAATTTATAGTTATAATTTATGTATATTACACATTTCTTGAATTTTTAAATTAAATTTATAAGTGAAATCTAACTTATAATAACATTGTAGTTTTTCAACCGAGAAAGCCATAAACTACAACAAAATAGACAATCGGCTATTAGAAAGTGTTGCTAATTGTTTAAAAAATGTTGCCTATAGTTATGGCGACATTTATGCTTCGTTGCATAAAATGTCGTCAATTCTTTGGAGCCGAAAACTATAGGCTACATTTTCACAAATGATAGACAAAAACTATTATTTCGTAACTAAAATGTCACAAAAATATAACTGAAAATCAAAAAATAAAAAAATGAACGAAAACTAAAATAAAATGTAGCCAATAGCTTTTGGTTACGTTTTCATCTTCATAGCTATCTACGATTAGCTATGTTAAAACCTAGGAAAATATTATTATCTACGTTTTAAAAAACGTAGCTAAATATTTTTAACTATGTTTTTTATAATATAGCCAAATCTTAATCACTATATTTTTAATAATGTCATGATGCGTTATTTTTTTTACATTTTTAGCTAATGATATTGAACAATATGCTTTGTATATAATATATCGACATGTTTTTTTTATTATAAATCATTTTCTTATTATTATAAAATTAAATCATAAAAATATTATAAATTAAAAAAATCGAGCATTGTATATATAAAGTAAAATTATACAAAAATCATTAAATTATACCAACAAAATAAATATAACATTAAAGGATGATCATTTGATCCTATACAAGATATTAATGGCATCTTAAACAATTTTAAAAATAAATAAATAATTAAAGAGATCAATTTATAAATTATATTATGTCATGCTTTGATTACAAAAATGTTAGAGCACAACTCAAACGATTACCTAGTGTTGTTCATTCCTATAAGCATATAGTCATCTAAAAAGATTAGTTAAAATCAACAAAATATATTGTGAGGAATGATATAGTTTGTCATTAAAGCAAATACTATATAACTTTACCATTTACAACATAGTCACTCATCAGTTATAACTTCATCCATCCTATTGAAAAAAAAGTGTTTAATATAAATTGTAATAAATAGAAGAATTGACTGGACGATTTTCGATGAGTCATCCAACTTTTGTCCATGCAAATATACAATTATAAGTACATTACTAAATTACTAAATGCAATTTATGTTGTAAATAACATAATGGTAAATAAAAATTAATATACTAACTTTGAATGCTACTAAAGAATGCAATTACTTTATAGATTATAACAAACTTTGTAATAAGATAGATGGCAACATAAGGTTTTATGGTTAAGAAATATGATCTAGCTTAGAATAGTAAGCATGAACCCATTTCCAAAACCCACAGGTCATTAATTTTATAAAGAAAAAAGTGAAAACCACTTCCAATTATGTCATAACATGTCCCTATGATTATATGCGTATCTAAAGAAGGTTGTATATGTTATATGCTATGTTATGTTAGTTAAATTTTGAAATGAAGAAGTTTTAAACTTATTTCTAATATAAAACAAGTTTTTTTATTATATAAAATCTCAAGGCTCTAGCAACGTCCAAATATTGCCTATGTTTTCTTTTAATCATTCCTTTCTATTGAGGGGTATAAGGACTACTAAATAGATCTAAAATTCATATAGCTTTTGATAAAATTCCAATCATTTGAAAATTAGTAAACTCAGTGCCATTATTTACACATAGTTTTAATGATGGTCTCAAATTAGTTTGCAATGAGATTAATAAAGTGCTTAAGCATGCATCTATAATCCATATATCTAAGATTTTACTCAAACTTTCACCAGAATTCAAGCAGTGAGTTTTAAACATACCTCCAAATTAAGAAGCAAGAATTGTAAGATTCGATTTAATATGTGTTTTTGCTATTATGAGCTTCAACACCTGACTACATTTGTAATTGGAGTACTAATATCATCATTCTTCACAAGCATAACATAACTCTTAAGAAAGAATCAATTAAAAGATCATATGTCAGATGAAGACTTTAAGAAAACCTTACCTATAAGCTTGCTACCTATAGAGTTAGATGTTCCACTATAAAATAACAAAGACCACCTAAATTCTTTTAAACTAACCATGGGTGTGGAATAGGTACTAACGAAACTCAAAATCATTGAACAAAAGATGCAAACATCTAAGCTTTAATATGCTAACATCAAACTTAAATAAAAGAAATTCTCAAATGTGTTATCTTTTTTTGGAGCATGAAATTACACAAGAGTTAATAATTTCATACCTTTTCAAGTCAAACAAATATTTAAATATAACAAAGAATCGTTGCTCCTTAGTAAGTTGCAATAAGTTCCTGCAATATGAAACATCATCTTGCTTGTGAATTGTTTGAAAGTATAGTTTGAAAGAACTCAAAAAGTGGTTCTATTCATGCTATAGTAACTTAAGATGGATATATTAAATAGACTAGATAGGAATGCATTTCTTTTTCAAATATATGTTTCCTTGGTAGCTTTTGTGAGTAGGATAAAGATCAATTGGTGGATCCTTTTTTTTCATGAGGTTAGAGGAATCAAGGAATCAAACATTAGATTTTATGAACTAATCTTACCTTATGTTTCTTAAAAAGTACTACAGAAAATAATAAGCAATCAAAACAACCTTCTTATAAAAACATGTTAAGTCTCCTACTTCTATTAAGACTCTGATATGGTAAAATAAGTAACAAGATAAACCAACAATAATGATGGATGATACAAAGAAACACATCTAACATGTTGAAATAGAACCAACATCTTATGTTAGTTGTAGTACAAGGCAAACATATTTAAATTCGTTGGAAGTTGGTTAAAGAAACAACTGGATTGGCTCAGCATGTGAAAGAAATCATCTATATATTGTTCTGTATAAAACTCCCTTGGAAAGATATATTCAAAATGCCAAAGGGGACGTTAACTTTAAGCTTGTAATCCATCATAACAAAGGAAGAAAATATAACAAAAGAATGAAAAGGGAAGTTAAAAATTTTCTATTTTAGTGCCATGCATTCCATTAATCTGCTACTAGAAATTAGAAGAAGAATATTACACACTAAGTAATATTCTAAATAGGCTATTAGGATATAAGATCTTACTTAAATTAGTAGATAAATGTCCTGTTAAGACCTTTGTATATAGGTCTATAAGATAGTCTATAAGCCTTGTTACCTAAGAAAGCTTTTGAGTGAAAAGGCACAATGAATACATTCTTTTGAACTTTATCATCCAAATTGTATTAGTCATTGATAAGTTTACCTAAATGCAAGTTTTTCCACTATAATAATCTTACATAAGCCAAAAGCTCAAGTTAGTAAAGCTTAGAGAAAACATCTATAAATCTCAACTATAATAATTGAGTCTAACTTTATAACTTATAGTAAATCAATTAAACAATTTATATTCTGCTAGTGAAGAAACAATGTGAAAGTACTTTTCTTAGTGTTAAACATTAATGAAAGAGATGCATGTATAAGTTGAGCACATTCTTAAAGAGTAGAACATCTTCATTGTCCATCCATCAAAATTAGGAGTTAAAGGTACAATGTCAAAGGATGCCTTTATAGAGGGCAAGTAGACGTGTATTTACAGTAACTAAGATTATGAACTTGTAATTAGTACATTAATATCTAATACTAATAGATGATTTAATTAGTTGCATTCATTAATTAGAATACTTGGGAATCTAAATAAATTTAGTGAAATAAAGTACTAAGTTTACTCATTCTTTAGTTTTATCACAAGTCAATAGTGTTTGATCTGATTCAACTTATGGAGTGTCTGCATGTTCTTTCTTCTTTTCATAAGTCATGTCAATAATAGCTAACTCAAATTCATCATTTAGATCTATCTTATGGACATACAAATTGATTTACTTAAGATTATTGCATACACAACACTATTTACTTAGCACCATATAACAACAATGGGTTGTCCTGTTATTAGAGAAAAAAAACAAAGAATAACACATAATAAGAACTCAAATTTCATTATTATAAGTGAATGATGTAACTTAGCTTTCAGTAATTAATTAGTTCAGATTTCATCAAAATAATAACCATAAGCTTGGAGAGAAGAGTTTTACATAACATACATAAAAATAGACGTTGTTAATTGTTGTAGAAAACAAAAGAACACTAATAAGAAGAAAAACGAAGATAGACAAAGATATTGGAGTTGTTCGGAGAAACACACTAGAGAGAAGAAAGACGAGGACAATAAAACAGCTAGATGACAAGACAAATGAAGAAAAAATAAAGGGAGGAAGTGTCTTTAAGTTAACAAAATGAAGAAACTGATGTCTTTTTAGTGGACAAAATTATGTCATTTTCATTGATTTTATTCTTCTTTTTTCTTTAAAAAATATTTTAGCTGAAAAATATATTGAACTATGAAATTTATGTTTTTAGTTGATAGTTATGGGACCTGTGTATTTTAGATATGAAAAATATTTTGAACCACAAAAATTTTGGTACAAAAATAAGTTCATGGTTAAAAAATGTCTCCAAATCTCATTTTTCATAGCTATAAATCTTTCTCTATAAAACTAAGTTCATATTAAAAATTTTCATCAAATATTTTTAGCTACGAAAACCATTTCATAGCTAAAAGCATTTTTCTTCAAAACTATGTTCATAGTTAAAAAATGTTGTAAAATCTTTTTAGCTGCGAATATAAAGCATAGCCTATCCTGAATGTAGCTAATAGTTTAAAATACCCAAGAAATATTTTAAGTTGGAGGTATTGTTTCAATAGACTACAAAATTTTGTAGCCATAAAGTAACTTTTAGCTATAAATCTCAAATCATAGCAAAGAAAAAGTAACCAAAACTCCTATTTGTTATTGTGATGATAGAAGAAAAAATTAGGTTGTTTATACAATTGATGGTTCCATCTATCATACAAATTATAAGATAAAAATAAAGAAAAAATTTGTTAGGGCATATAAAAATAATTATGAACCACTAGACAATCTGTTTACCTCCACCATTTAAAAATGATGGATCCACTTATTATTGATTATTATTAATTTGTTCTAATTAGGCATCTTAAGGTTTTATAATTTTAGTTGTTATTTATCCCATTTGATGCATCAATAATTGATAGAGAAAAGTCATAGCTTTTCTTCTTAGGACTTCGTAGACATATAATGTTTACATGTTAACTTTGCTATTTGGAATTGGCGTATATTTCCACTAATTTTGCACCAACATGCGCTAAAGATATAGAAAGGAAAAAATAACAATCATTGCCAAAAGAGAAGACATTAGAAGAATTAAGAAATCTTAAGCTAGCTACTAGGTAAGTGTAGTAACATGATTTGATCAAGTTGCTTTCCATATATGACATAAATGGTACTTACAATGTTGGGAAATTGGGATGAGATTTGATACTATGTCATTAAAATAAAAGCGATATTTTTTGATATCTTAAAAGTCGAGATTACTTAAAATTCTATAACATGATTAACATATAAAATGTAATAAACCATGAATTATAATTTGTAAGTTATTTTGAAGCTTGATCTTTTTCTTGTCATTTCTTCTAACCGTTTCTAAAATTGGTTAATCTCAATCACTATAGTCTCATATGTGTCTGGTCTCTAATGAAATTCATAGAATGAGTTAAGAGAACTCTCCAACTATTATAGAGAGGGTTAGGCAAGAAGGGATAGATCCCTTGGAGCCTAAGTCTACTTATAATATATTTTAGATATTTTAATAATTTAATTGGAAGAAAATTCTAATTTCAATTAATCATTAATTAGAATTTTAATTAATTCAAATTAAATAGTATTTATATCAAAATAAGATTTAATATCTCATATTGATCCTTATTTAATATCTCATATTTAATTTTAAAATTTCTCAAACTTTACAATCAAGCCCAACTTGATTAAAATATTTTTTTCTCTTTAGCATATTCTTTATGTGTAACCTATTAAGATCCTGTATCTGTTGGCAATGGATATAAATTATAACCCTAAATTGTATTTAGGATTAGATAAATTAAACTCAGTTAATGTAACTTTTTTTATCTAATTAAAGAATTTATATCGATAGATTAAAATTGATGTTTAGAAATATATCATGGTCAACTAAATATTTATGAATTGCAAAATGATTTTAACTAAACTTTTTACGTATGATTTTTTGTATAATTTAATCCCTTCATCATACAATGTTCTAATTAGACATGTAATTAATGTATATTCTATTTGAGTCAAATTAGATTAGTTCTCTGTCGTTAGTAATTGATTTTGTTCAAAATTTTGAAAAATATATTCAAAATGTCATTCAAATTTAGGCAAGGATTTTCCATATAAATATTAATCGAGAATATTGAAACATTTTCCCTAGAAACTTTAGGGTAATGAATCAAATATTGGTTCCTTTTATACCCAATGATTACCGATTAAGCTACCATTGACTAGAATATATCATAAGCAGTATCAAAACATAATAATATCTATATGACATACTTTGGTGATTTCATATCAAAGGATCACTTATACATTCATCATAATGAGAATTTCTATAAACATATAAGTAATAACCCAAATGGAATTCTAAAATGGGTCAATTCAATGAAATTTTTCTCTAATAATCACCCACAAATTTGTTTAAGTATTTCTATACTTCAATCAATAAGATTGACTACTTTCATAAGAAAAAATAGAACAAGAATTGAATTAAATCAGTAAATTGTGCAAAGAGAGATCTTGCATAGGTTTTCGATATGTTTATTAGACAACTTCGTATCTATTTAGGGTTTTGGATAGGTTGTTAATTGAGAAATTATTAGAGTTTATAATTTAGGGTTAATGGTTATAACTCGAGAGAGAGTAATCAACCCTAGGATCGTCTAGAACCAATAATCCGGTAATTTATAATCAATTACGCTAGCATTAATGATAGGTAAAATTTCTTTTCTCTCAATTGGTAATTCTTTTAGGTTGACTCTTGAGTGTGTGCTGCAACTGCTAAATTATTAATATTTTTGTATTGATTTTTGAATAGATTTGCTTGACTGAATTGAATTCTTATTCTAGTTTTGTTACAATTTGAATTTTGCGAATTGTTCTAGCCTTAGATTTTAGGATTAGATTATGCTTCCTCATAGGATCGATATCTTAGGAGCTATGCGAATGAACTGTGCGCTTTCAAATTATCAAGTTTAATCAATTAAAACTTACACACATCGAAAATAACCCAATCAAGTTTTTGGCATAGTTGCTAGGGAGATGATTAGTTTGATTATTTAGTTTAAGGCATTTAGTTTTTTTTTCTGTTCTTTCTTTCCTTTGCTTTCTAAAATCGTGCTCTTACATGAACACAATAGTCATAAGAAGATCGAGTTGTGCATCAAAAACCTTAAAGTTAGACATAACTCGATTAGAATGATTAATTAGAAAAGCTCGGTGTGAAGAAGAAGAAGAAATCACAAAAGCAACAATGGTTGAGGAATTTTAACAAGATTTGGACTATAGAGCAAACCAAGGATGTCAACAATAGACCCTTATGGACTTTGTAACATCTTTTGAAATCAAACTAGCCCTCCTAAATATGCTTTAACAAAACGTGTAGTTATATGGACTAACAAATGAATATCTTAACTCACTTATAGTGAACTTCTTTGAAATATGTGATACCTTTCAGTACCATCAGATGTGAGAAGATGCAATCAGAATTAGGCTCTTTCCTTTTACCCTTAGAGATAGAGCAAAGACTAGGTATCATTCCCTCAACCCAGCTAATGTCATAACTTGGGATCAGCTAGTTCGTGTCGTTTTAGACAAGTATTTTTCCTTTAATAAGACCATGAATGTTGGGCACTGCTTCTGGAACCCAACTCTTTTTCTGATACCATAATATGTTGGACCTCGTTTTCAGAGCCCAACATTCGGAGTCATCATAAGACGTGAGCATGCGTATTATCTTGAAGGGTTATTTCCATGAACCCGGGTTAGCCATATCTCACAAGAGTGATGTGCCCACACCAGTCAAACACCAAAATCACAAATTGACTTCTTCAAAAATAATTGTAGCTCTAAGTCTCTAGTTTAATTTGAAGCAAGAAACATCTCAATCGGAGCTCTACCATTCGAGATATAAGTAAAATATCAATTTGTGTTTAGTAAATAACCAATTCATGCTCTTCTAATCAATTTCCTCATTTTCTCACCATAAATCTTTTTCATTCCAAACCCAAAAGCCATAAATTTTTATATATAGGTAGGAGATGTCTTGGTAATCTATTGCTTTAAGAATCACTTCATTCGGAAGTCGGATGACGAAGTTATGGCCAAAAGAATCCAACATGTTTATGTCCTTAATCATTTTGTACCTATCTTGGCACAATTGCTATAACTTTTTCTACAGATGTTGAATTTATGTCATTTTTAGACTTTTTTAAAGAGGACTTCGAGATATATAACTTTTATGAAGAACTTAAAGTGAGATTCTACCTCTAAAATAGTCAAAATCGTGATTTACTATAGCTATTCCGTAAATGTCCGTTTAACGGACACATATGTCTGCTTAACGGACATAGACTAGCCTGGAAACCATTTTTCACCGAAGAAGGTCCGTTAAACAGACCTAAAGTTCATTAAATGGACATGGGCAATGTTGGGGGACATTTTTGACCCAAGAAGGTTCGTTAAACGAACCTAAAGTCCGTTAAATGGACATGGGGGTTTCTCAAACCCCTCCAAAGTCCCTCCAATGCTTCCTACATCCATTCTAACGTCATATTCACTCATAATCTTCCCAATTTTACTTCTTCTAATGCAATAACACTCCTCAAACATTCAATTACCAAAATGATTTCTTAAATATACCAAATCTCAACTCAAATGATTCATCTCATACAACAATTCTCATCATTCACCAAAGCTATCATGTTCATACTTCCCATGCAGCATCATCACTTATAATGCTCGTATCTCTCAACTCCGATACCCAACTTTACATACTTTACAGCGTCGGAAAGCTAAGAGGATAAGTTACAACTTTCCAGAGGATAACTCTATCTAGTTCTATCTAGATTAATGTAGTCTTCTCCTTAAATTCAGAATACAATTCCTATCTTTCCTTTCTATAATACATCTCACTTATATGAAACAAAAATTCGTATTTCAAAATTTATCATCTCAATTGGTAACTTCCTCGAGTGCACCTAATTTCAACTTAACCTCTTCCATAATTAATTCATATTTCAACTCCACCTCATCCATACCCAAATTCACATTTCAATTTGATAATCATCTATACACAATTTCACATTTCATTTTGACAACATGAACTAAGAGTTTCACAAAACTTTAATGGTATTTCCAAGCCACATTACATCATCCATATCAAAATCTAAAATTACAAAAAA
>JANTPM010000009.1:3572241-3594804 GCA_025434745.1 Erythroxylum divaricatum
AAATTGCCTTAGGCACAAAAACCGGGAATGTCATGTATGCATGTACAGTAATTTCATGTGCACAAATGATACTGTGTCCCAATCCTATTATGCATGAACAGTCCTAAGTCATTCCAATCCATCTCATCCTATGCCAAATTTACGATTTTACCCTTCTTGTCGGGGGTGGGATGTTACAAACCTAGTACTTGTTAGTACTAGCTACATCAACACCATACACATGTTGTTTTAAAACATATAAAGTATCACACATCAAAGTCATAGAATATGTAGGTGAAATTAAATTTGCTCTTAGTATTTAGAAAAGTTTATCTATTGATTTGACTATACAATGAATGAAGGAAAACATTAATGCATGCTGCTATACTCTTACATTAGTGTCTTGAGTTTTAACACAAATATATAAGGCAAATTGAAATATCATTCTGAAAAGAGTTTTTGTTAATGAAGAAATTTCTTATTTCATTAGTCTCTTAATATATACAGATGGGGATTTTATACTAGAAATAAAGAAAAGTTATTGGCTACTATATTGTAGAATCTGTAACAGAATTGACAACTAATACAATTTTGTTCTGTACAAAGGAAAGAAATAAAATTGAAAAGTTCACTGGTTTAGTCTCATATATATGGTGTGAGTGAGTTTGAGCAATGAGTTTAGTATGTCATGGGTGACCCATGACTTAACATAGTCTCTTAACACCCCCCTTCAAATCGAAGCCCTGGAGAGACAAACGGATCCGAACTTGAAGATTAGGTCTTCGAACACCCGTGCGATGAGAGGCTTTGTGAATAAGTCGGCTAGTTGGTGTTGGCTTCATATGTGCTTGAGATCTAGGAATCTTGAGTTTGTCGCATCGCGTACTAGGAGGAGATCGATTTCTAGATGCTTGGTCCTCTTGTGGAAGACATGGTTCTTTGATATGTGATTGCCGCCTGATTATTGTAGAATAAAGGTATGGCTTCTCTATTTTCCACTTGAAAACACTTTAACAATTGAACGATCCAATTTAACTCGCATGTAGTTGAAGCTAGGCTTCTGTATTCTACCTATACTGATGATCTACTAAATTTTGTTTGCTTCTTTATTTTCCATGATATAGGTGGGTTTTTGAGGAATACGCAAAACCTAGTCAAAGACTGTCTGCTAAAAACACAGATTGCCCAGTCTGAATCGAAGTAAGCGGTGAGTTATAGGTCCAAATTTGATGCATAGAATAGGCTTTGGTTTTATGTTCCTTTGAGATACTTGAGAACGTGTTATACAGCTTTCTAGTGAGTTTCTCTTGACGATTTCATGAACTGATTTAATTTTTGTGTTATATAGGTGAGGTCTGGTCTTGTGAAGCTCAAGTATTGTAGCTTCCCATGATTCTCCTGTAGATTTCCAGGTCTTTGAGTAGGTCACCTTCGTCAATGGTAAGTTTACTTCCTAGAACTATGGGTTTCACGAATGATTTACAGTCCAGTAAGTTTGTTTCTTGCAAAATGTCTCTTACATACTTGCCTTGACTGAGTACTGTCCCTTCTTCTAACCTTGCTATTTCAACTCCTAGGAAGAACTTAGCATACCCTAGATCTTTGATTGTGAAATCTTTATGTAGGGCATGTTTGAAAGTGTTTAAATGTTCTTCCTTTGCTCCAACGATGAGAATGCCATCCACATAGATGATGATAGCAATAAAGTTGTTGCCTTGGCCTTTAGTGTATAGGCAATAATTTGATTATGCTTTATCAAAACCCAATCCCTTTAGTTTTATTGTCAGTTCATTGTGCCATTATTTACCTGCTTGTTTGAGTCCATAAATGGACTTTATTAATATGCAAATCTCTCCTGCCTTGGCATTCTTATAACCCTTTGGAGGTAACATGTAGAGTTCTTCTTCTAGGTGGCCATGTAGATAGGCATCATTTATGTCAAACTATAGGATGAGCCATTTTTTGATTGTAGCTATGGCTAGGAATTTTCTGATTCTCATAATCTTGGCTACAGGAGAGAACACCTTTGAATAGTCCACTCCTTCCCTTTGGTTGAAGCCCTTAGCTACCAGTCTTGATTTTAGTTTGTCAACAGTGCCATCTGAGTTGTATTTCACTTTATATACCCACTTTGATGCTATAGCTTACTTCCCTTTTGGTAGCTTTATCTATGGAGTCCACCCATTCCTTTGACTTGCTTGTTGTCTCATAAGACAAAGGTTCAAAAGTATTGCACACATTACCTATAACCTCCTTCTAGATTTGTGTATGTGCAATCTAAGAGTGTAGCAAGCTCGTATGTGTTGTTTATTTCATGCTTGTGGCAGAAATCTAGGTTTGTAACCATGTGTGATGTTGCACTTGAATCGATCAACCATGTACATTCATTTTCTACACTATGAACATTAGTGCAATTTGTGCTATTTCTTACGAAATTTGCAAGTCCACCTAACTTTACCTCTCCTGTGGCCTTCCTTTTGATTGCTTTAGATATTTCCTGTTGTATGAAGGTGGCTAGGCCTTGTGGAATTTCGCCACTCCTTTTAGTATACTCATTAGGTTCTTGTTGTATATCTGCATGAGAGTCACTAATCATGGCTAGGTTGGCCTTGCTCTTCTGGCCAGTCAGTTCCTTGTACCGTCTAGGCACACCGTGGATCTTGAAGCAAGCCTCTATGGTATGTCCTGTTTTCTCACACTTTTCACAATACTTGTCCTCTTTTTTGTGAATGGTCTCTTGTTGTTATTGTTGTTGTTGTTTCTACACCCTTTCTTGGCATTAGAGTTGGATTGTCTCACTATCATAGCTACATTCAGGTTACTGTCATTGCTAGCACTTATCATCTTTTGTCTCTCCATAGTTTGCATAATGGCAAAACCTCTATTTATCATGGGCAAAGGTTCCATCAACATGACCTGATTTACTACGTGCTCATAATCTTCGTTTAAGCCGATCAAAAATTGGACTAATTTGTGTGTGTTTTCCTTGGTAGTAATTGCTTTAGCAGCATCGCTAGTGTATGTAGGTATTTGACTCAGGCTAGCTAGATCATCCCAAAGTTTGTTTAACATTGTGTAATATGTGGAAATGGTGAGATTACCTTGTTTAAAATGACTGATTTTCCTTTCTATTTAGTATAGTAGTGGTTCGTTGGCTTCATCGAATCTCTCTCTCAGTTCATCCCAAAGCTCCTTAGTTATGGAGAATGATAGGAAGGCACCACCAAATTTTTTGACCATGGAGTTAAGTATCCAAGATTTAATCATAGAATCTGCCCTTCTCCATCTGGTAAGTAGGGCCTTGTCTTTCGTTGGTTGCTTGCATGTTCCATCTATGAAGCAAAGTTTGTCTTTAGCATATAAGGCTATCATCATTGATTTGCTTGAAAAGAAAGTTTTCGTTGATGTAGAAATTTCTTATTTCATCCTAGTCTCTTAATATGTACAGATGGGGATTTTATACTAGAAATAAGGAAAAGCTATTGGCTACCGTGTTGTGGAATCTATAACGGAATTGACGGCTAATACAATTCTATTACAGTAGAAGCTTCTATTGTTCTATACAAAGGAAAGAAATAAAATTGAAAAGTTCACGTGGTTCAGTCTCGTATATATGGTGTGAGTGAGTTTGAGAAACGAGTTTAGTGGGTCATGGGTGACCTATGGGTCACCCCAAGTCTCTTAACATAGTCTCTTAACACATTCAAATAAACAGTACTATGTACCGAGGTTGTTCTCCTTCCCAAGAAGCAATAACATAGATAACAAATTGAGGTTCAATTTTATTTGAACATAATGAGTAATTATAGCTATTTTAGTTAACATGTTGCTTTGTCTTTAATATACTACATATGAAACTGAAATTAACTAACCAAGATATCACAGACATTAGTTAATTGATCAACCTTTATTTGTTCTTAACTATGAAATTATCCATTATACATATCATTACGGCATAATCACTGGTACGTCAATTGTTGAAACTTATAACAACAAAAGCTTTCCAATTTTAGCAATTTGATGTCTAACAAATTGTCCATAATATAAATATCAAAAGACACAATATAAAAGACAATCATAATGTACAATTTTCTGCTATAAGGAGATTGTCATTTAATAGGTCTCTATACATATATCGATGAATAGTTGAATGCTTTGCTTACAATGACTAAATTGATAACCCAAAACAGTTGGAAACGACAATCTTTTTAATTGTTTTTCTTATATAAATAGAAATAGAAATAGAGTCTTGGGAGGCAGTGCATTAATTACTTTCTAACGAAAACAATATTTAGAAAATATGCATAAAGCATCCATATTCGGATTCAAACTATTCAGGAAATTTCGGGTTCTATACTTGCTTCTAAAAAGACTAGAAAGTAGAGACAGTAAGGCATTATTCAAGCTTTCGGATCCATTCAGTAATTTCTCAGGCCATTAAAAGAATCATCAGGTCCCAGCTACTATGCTTAACTAATGTGGAAGTGATATAAGAGTTGAGAATATTATAACAAAAAACGGGAGAAAATTAAATGAATCTACTTAAGCAAATGGATTTTCATCCATTAAAACCGATCTAATTGGTGAATCTGTAACAGTGAGTGATAACGCTGCAGCCACGAGTATATGGGTTGGCTTTCCCTCTCCATGAGCAGTTATAGTAGGACTTTCCTCTACGATTGCATGGAGCTTTATTTTTCAGAAGGGCTCCGTAGCTTATGTACCTTGTCGCTTGAGCAAGGATTCTTCTTCTCATATCCGATTCCATCGTCATTTCTTCAACCTCCTTTATGCAGTAATCACCGTCGCACCTCGTCTCTTGATCCGTGCGCATTCTTGAAATGTCCTTTATATGCCATTCCTCGTCTTTATAATATGCTAGTGATCTGCGCACTAATGCCAGGGCTATCAAGAGAAACACAGTTGAGAAATGAATGTTCATTATATGTAGGGATAAAGCGAGGCCGAGGATGCTTGTTAATAAAGCAGTTGGCTATGGAAGATGGGTGGTAGTACCTTAGGGATTGTTTCGGTGACTCTGAGCAAATAAAACTTGATTGTTCGATGCATGTGAGCTTTGCTTTTAAGTTGTACTTTAACATGTACAGCTTCTCAGGCAACCGACGATTTCTGTAACAGTCCTATAATAATGCCCATTTTTGCTCATTGACCTTTTTGCAAAGAAAGACTAACAAACTGAATGTTATGTCCTAGTCTAGTAAACACTTTTTACGGGTCATGATCTACATATGATAATGAGCTGCGCATGATCAAGTCAGAGACGATACATAGTAGTTCAGAAAACTTTAATTTGTATCCTCGCATAGCCATCATCACAATATGTATCTACATATGGCTGGCTTCCCTTAAAACAATGAAGAATATTACGGTAGAGATGAGGCATTAATTTTAATTAATACACATTGCAAACAAATTCCTTGTTTAAAATACATGGAAAATTAAAAAAACTATATATCGCTTAACATTTTTATTTAGAAAGAGAATTACTTTCGTTGTTTTAAAAATCTCATATTAGAAGCATTACATTTTGACACTATTTAAACCTTAATTACTTCTTTTAAGGTAATTGATTACTGGTTTCTATATCACCTTTCTACTCTAATACTCGATTAAGACAAGCATATTTATTATTTGGTACTAATAAAGTGGTATTAGGAATCAATCTCACGAAAAACATTTTAAGTATTGAATCCAATCCTCTTCTTATTATCTACTCTATAATAAAGTAGACTTAATGATTGATTAAATTTAAACCAAAACAAAAAGCCAACTACTTTAGATCACCATGAGAAAACTTATATTAACAAATACATAGACCATATTTTCCCTAATTTCATCTTCTATAATAATAACAATGTCCAATAGAAATCTTACTGACACGCAAAGTTTGGAAGATTCAGTAGTATGCAGTCTTACTCCTAACTAATAGAGAGGTTATTTCCAAACCTAATTTCATCTTCTATATTCGATTAATTACAAGAATTTCATTGTTTAGACTTGTGAGTTTTCTTAGCATAATGATTTGCCACCTCTTAATAACCAACCACTTATTTCTAAATAGATTTAACCATTATTACTATTTAATTTGTTTTCTGTCGAAATGCACTGAGTTTTTTGAAACCCATAAAAGGTTACCCTAATAATTTACATATAGGTTCTCTTTCCTACATCTAAGTATGGAAAAAAAATAGTTGAAAGTAAGAAAAAAATTGATTTAAGGTATCCTTAATGAAAATCGCTATCCTCTATGATCAATTTTTTATAATTATTTTTTATCTATCTCTAACAAAAAGGGACCTTATATTTGTTGTCAGACTCTCATTCAATAGCTGCCCTAATTTTTGCTATTTTAAATTTATAGTCCCAAGAGATATCTTAAAAGGAACGGGTTCATGAATTTTTCTATTTCTAAACAACCTAATAGTGGAATTTTTAGATCTATTTACAAGTTCTTTGTAGTGTCTTAAATCATCTTAATTAGAGATAAAATGAGAAAGTTATGATCAAGTTTGAGAAGAATTACAAATGTTTCGTTGCGAATCTTTATAGAGAAAAAGTCATAGGCACTGATGCACATGTGTCTTAATCCATGTATGTATGTATAACTCTTCTTAAAGGTATACAGGCTAGGATACGATCACATCTTATCCCCTATATCTCTTAGAAATTCTGTTTGTTGTATAACCTTCTTTTATCTCATGTATCAGGTTATGTCTTATCTCCATATTATCAGAGAAGAGTATGGGTGACATATGATTTTATTCATCCAAAAATTGTACTATCTTAATATTTTGAATTGTAAAGTCCTCATTTCTAGGCTATCATTCTTTAAGAAATTCTTACATAATTACCTAAAATAAGACCTAGATTTAATCATTAGTACCTTAGGCTATCATTATGATTAGGAAATTTTAACAAGGAATCATTTATTCTTTTAATGTCCATACATGCTGGAGACCTAGACAAGCATTAGAACCTTATGCAATTTAACTTATTTTGTAATAGATTAGGGTAGACTAATACTTCACGTTTCTAAAGCTGTACTTCTAATCCATATAATGTCTTATTAAAGATAGCGTTTTACACCTTGGTATATAAGGTTTATAGGAGAAAAACCTAAAGAGATTCTAGAAAAAACATATCAATGCACAATAATTCAAAGCATCACTATTCATACAATCAAGGTGCTAATTTGGCGCCTTTTCAATGAAACAAAAGTCTCTAATCAAGTCAAAAATGGGTATGGCTTGAATTAGGAAGTTATTAAATTACTTTACTCCCTACATGATGATTGTATAATTGATAATTGTTATCTGTCTATCTAGTATATAACTAACTTTGTCTAGCTATCAATACCTTGTAAGACTTAGCCTCTTTTTGGAATATAATGTCTTTACTTTCCAATAAATGACTTAAAATCAAATAAACTAATTTAGATAGAAGATATAGAAAAATATAACAAAAACATATATAAATATTTCATGACATGCATATTACTTGAATAAATTATGAAATATATGAAATAATTGTGTGAATCAACAAGAGATATATCAACGTTAAGTGTATATGTAGATTTCTTTTTGTTTTAGATTAGTATTGTTTTTAAAAATTATTCAATTAGAGAAAATTAATATCTTAAAAATTTTTCAAATATGAATTATAGTTTAACTAGTAATTTATATGAGGGAACATGACCACATTTTACATAAATAGAAATTAATTCAAGATAATTATGGAAATTATTAAAAGGTTCACCTTGATTTTATCCAATAATTTTTTAACTTGGTGAAATTCTTTCTTGTTTGTTTTTTGTTTCCTTTTAATGCATTTTGTGTTAGGTTTTGGATAGTTTTTGTTCCATTTTTATTCTTTTCTAATATATTTGTTCAAGATTGTTGTTAGGTGTTTGTGTTTAGATTGAGATTTAAAGAATTAAGAAGATTTTTAAAAAGTCAAAGAATATTTACATAACATCTCAAGATTTTAAGGAAGCCTATATATGTAGCTATTCAAATTCATTTGGACCAGCAACTATTGGTTTAAGGTAAAACTTATTTCTCAACCATTGGAGCTTTACCTGAACGTATCTGAGGCTTATGAGATCCAAATAAGGTTACTCAAAAGGTAAAATTTAAGCCAACATCATAGGCCATAATTCCTATGTAAAAATAGAGGCTCAAAATGTTGTTTTAAGGGGAGTAAAAGGCTAAGAATGAAATACAAACTATGTCCTGGCCTAGTCTAACCTTCCCTTGGTTTTCGGCTCATAACTTTATCTATATGGCTTTGTTTTAAATCAAAAAGGATTCATTGGAAAGGGAGGAGGAGAAGCGATAACTTATGTGAAGAGATCATGACCTAAAAAAGGAGGCATTAAGGTCAGAAAGAAGAGAGAAGTATCGGGACAGAAACAGAACTACAGAGGGAGAATCAATGGAGTTTTTTCATCAACATTGATTGAGGGCTAGAGAAAGCAAATGAGAGTTTCACTCCTAGCCTTCATCCAAGGGTTCTTTTGTTCTCTATTCTTTTAGGATTGTAGATTTTTTTGTTTCAATTTCTTCTTAATACAATGGAATTTACTAGTTTTAATTCAATTGATATGAGTATTATTTTCACTTTATAATGATGAGCTAAATTATTCTTACCTAGGGTTTGCATCTAGATTTAATTGAATGTGTTGATTCAATAATTACCATTAATATATATCTTTCTTAGATTGATTGTGTTATGTTAAATGTTAGGTTAATAGACTGGCCACCTAATAGTCTTAAGATATTGAGTGAAGAATCGAAAGATGAAACTTGATATTAGAACTAAACAACCAATTACCCTAAGAATGAATTAGAAATATAATTTCAAGGGATTACTTAATTTGTAACATCGAACAGATTGTAATTGTTAGATTATGAATGTGAGAACTATTAAATTGATAGTTGCTAATTTTATTGCAGAGACAATAAAAGTGTAGGTTAATATAATGAGAAATTTAAGAATTTAGGCGTAAAATTGGATCAAAGTGTAAACCCTAGGTTATCTTTAAAAGGTTTATATCAATTTTGTGCAATTCATACTTTTGGTTTAATTTCATAATTTCACAACCTTTATACCTTCTTGAATTTAATTATTTAATTTCTTTTTTTTAATCAAGTTATTACAGTTAACAACTTCCTTGTGAGAAGACCTCGGGGCATCTACCATATACTATAACAACCTTGTATACTTGTAGGTGATGCATTTAGGTAGTGTTAAGTATAATGTAGCAAAAAACCATACCATTCTAAGAAAGAAACTTGACAAAAGCCTCTTAAATCTATAGTGATTTCAAGCCTTCCCTTACACTAAAACCAACAATCCCAACACCTCTCTATCTGATCACTCTGTTATAGTTGTATAATTCTCTGGGCCCTAAGGAAGAGGTAAATCACTTTTTAGCCTTAACAACTTTCTAACTGAACTTTCAGTTTTTCAAGAAGCATTTCAAAGAAGGCTAGCTCTAATACTTTAGGTACTAATCAATTCATTTTCATAAGGAAAATGTTAAATGTTAAAGAGGAGCTTAAAGCCTTCTATAGAAGCAACATTGGTAACATACATCATCTCCTCCACACAAGTAAAGAAGAAATGGAGTATACACGGACTGCCTTGGTCTCTAATTCTAAATCCTCATCTTAAAAAGAGAAAAGAAGCCAGCCTTGTCTAACTATGCTCAAGAAATCAATGTTGATTTCTCCTTAATGAGATAACAATCCAAAGTTAGTTGGATTAATGAAGGAGATAGAAAATCAGCATTATTTCATAAAGAAGTAGCTGCTAGATAATTTGTCAACAAGATTATCCCTTTGAACTGCAATGGTGCCTTCATCTCTAATCAATTTTAGCTTATGTAAGAGGTAGAAAAGTATTTTAAAAATATTATAGGAACCTTTCATTAACTCAATCCTCTGTAATCAAAGAAATAATACATGATCAAATATCTATGCAGGAGGCTTCACCGCTCTCAAGACAAATTACTAATCAAGAAGGTTTTAGTGTTATGAAATTAATACATACTTTTAAGGCTCCTGAACCTAATAGTATGAATGCTTTTTCTTTAAAACTTCTTCATGACTAACTATCTTATGAAGGATACAGTTAAGGAATTCCTTAAAAAAGATAAGATGCTCAAAGAAAACAATGGGGCATTTATATATCTTATTCGTAAAGGAAGAGAGCAAACAACCATGAAATATTATTTCCTAATTTTATATTGTAACACCATATATAATGTCATCTCCAAATTGCTAGCTAGAAGACTCAAATCACTACTTCAAAATCATATAGGAGACTTTTATGATGAAATACTAGAAAAAAGAATTGGTGACAACATTTCACTATTCCATGAGTTATTCAAGCACTACACAAGGAAGGGAATCTATAAAAATTGTCCTATAAAAGTTTATTTTCAAACAGCTTATCATATGTTAGATTAGTCATTTTTCATCAACATTATGTAAGCACTTAAATTCCATAATGTTTTCACTAAATGGATAAGGAAATACATTTCAATTACTTCCTTTGATATTCTAGTCAATAAAGAACCATCTAAGTTAATTAAAGATGCCAAGGGTATTAAGCAAAAGGATCCCTTATTATGCTACCTATCCTTATTAGTGATGAAGGTGTTAACAAACTCCTCGCAAGAGTAGTAAAAAGAAGTCCAACTTTAAATATCATGCAAGATACAGAAAAGCTAAAGATTGTGAGCCTAAATTTTGCAGATGATCTTCTACTACTCTTTAAAATTGATAGAAACTTAGTTGCTTCAGTGATCACTGCACTCAAAACATTAAACAAACATTCTAGGCTAGCAATAAAAAAGAGAAAAGTTAAATTTTCAAATTTAATAGTGCCTTAAATTAGAACAAATTGCTCAAGCCTATAATAGGATTCAAGATAGCAATATTTCTTATGAGCTACCTTAGAGTCCTAACTTCACCTATTAGAGTAACAAGTTAGAATTTCAAGCCACTTACACTAGGAAATCATACACCAAAGTATGATACATAAACCAGGAAATCATACACCAAAGTAGGATAGGCATGATAGCTAGATAAGTAGCTACTAACTTGTTTATAAACTTGAGGGAGAGATGGGGATTGGGTTGAACCACCTTATTTAACCAGATTATTGGGGACCATGACTAGCTAATCTAGAACTTTTGCTATACTAACCTAGACTTTGTGCATCACAGAATTGTATATAAACTTTATGAGTCAAAGCTATTATCTTTAAAAAAAAATCACTTTAATATGAAAATGAAGAGAGTATGTCACCAAGATTTTAAATACTTGTATGAATGAGTGATATCTTGTAAGGAAATTTTAATATTGAAGTGTTTTATAATGATGAAGGAGGTCGGATAATGTATTTTTTATGCTCGTATCATGATTTACTTGAGAAATGTTATGTGTCTCACTTTTGCAATTCAATAAAGACTTTAATTTATATATCTTGTGTTTCTAATTAGTTGATGTTTGTGAGTATCAGGAGACTATAATTCCTTAATTAGGGACACATAAAGGCTTGCAGACTTGTGGTATATGCTAAATGCCATTGTACAACTACAAAAGTGAAATTAGTTCTTGTTTTTATTAAGAGTGATTAATTGGTTAGGGTTCATGTTTAATTGCCTGAGGAAAAGTAACATGTCATGTGTGGGGAATTTGATAGATCCTTATTTTACATGTTTTTAGGGCCTAAGTTATTTGTAATTTAGCATTTTTATACCAAGTTTTATAGGTTATCCTATGTTTGATTCATTGTTTCATGGGTGATGATCTCTATAATTATCCAATCGAGGTGATTTCAAAGTTATTTGAAAGATAAATCAAAGGGATACAACTCTATAGAAGACATAAAACAAAATCAGTATTGGAATTGTCTTATTTACACCTAAAAATTTACAAACAAGATCGACATTGGCTTGGAAGTGTAATAGGTGTTGGTTCTCATAATAAACACTCCAAGGGCATACAAAATTACAAGTTTGATCATTATAACTCTTTATGTAATCCTTACTTACAAATACTCTTATTAGGTTTTTGTAGAGGATACTAGGAAGGCCAATGACAACCTCCTTTGCTAGTAAATTTTTAGCTTTATGGTTTCTTTGCATTAAGGAAGGATTTTGAAGTAAAATTGGAGGAGATTGTAATAACTCTTTTAGTTCTTTCTTTTTCTTTTGTCTTTTATGTTAAGATTTTCTTTAGCTTTGTTTCATTATATAAAGTATTTAAACATATTTAGGGTTAGGGATGTAGCTTGGGATGGATTCTTAGATTATTAATACAAGATTTTATCATTGTTTGGATGGATTTATTCTCTTTTATCTCAATCTTGGATTAATCTTAGTCAAGGATTGTCTAAAAGAATAAAAGGAGAAGTACGATTTATGCCTTAAGAGAGTAAACACCTTAGATCTAAAGAACAAAGACTTCAATAATAATAAAAAGCATTGAATATGCTTAATAAGTTTGAATATGATGAATTGTGCATCGAGAGGTGGTAGTAACCTAATTAATCCTACTTTTATTTCTTGAGAGAGGGCATGGAATATTAACTTAGTTGTTATTTCAACTATGATAGTTTATATGATAAGTTCAAGGAAGTCAAACCTAAATCACTAGCATTAGTTTTGTTGATTTATTCATTAATTATCTTGTTTGTGTAAATTTGGTAAATTAATAACTTCCAAAACCTGGTTTACTTTAGTGTTTTTGCTTAGATAGGATTAATATATAGAGTAATAAAGTTCCTTTGGGATCAATACTTTGAATTTACTTTAGTTTTATAAACTTGTTATGATTGACTCTATTTGCCTGTAGATTTAGCTGATCAATGAAATTCCACATTCAAGATACTGAAGTCAGCAAACAAGTATATTGAGGTGTTTATTAGGTTAAGACAATAAGATTCTCATTGTATTTATTTACTAAGAGAAGAGCATTGGAGTTTTTTCCAAAGTTGGTTATGTTTCATACTATTACTTTAAAAAAATTTCTAGAATGAAATATCCAACTTCACACATTTGTTTCCCATCATATGTGAAACCAAGCAAGCATTGTCTAACTTGATTTGTGATCTAATAAGGTTATTACGGTAATGACTAAGTAGATGATAGGGAAATTTGATGCTTATTAGTATATGATTGGTAATATCATAGCAAAAAGTTTTTTGCATTAGACTTGAGGTATAATGTTAAATGCTAATTGTAATATATTTTTAACATTATTTGGAGAGAATTTTACTTGTATTTGGATCTTTTTTATTGAATTTGATACTTAATTTTCCTTATATTTTATGTTTATAACATGTTCTAACTATTTAATAATGAAAGAATAAATTCGGGCAAGTTTGAGTTGAGTTAAAGCAATTTTGGGATGATGTTATAGAAAGGACTTAAGAGTATGGTATCAATGGGGACCTATGTTAAGCAATATGGGGCAACAAGGAGTTGATCGAGACCCATGTTCAACAATATGAGTCAAGTAGAGAACCATCTTTAACCCATGTTCTATGTTGGTTCAATCTATTTCTTTTACTTTTCACCGAGAGAGAGGGGTGAAGTAAAACCATTGTAATATCATGTCTCCTAAATTGTTGAAGGATCTAAAGTGTTGGACTATTGAGTCACATTAGTGACATAATATAGAATGAATTTTGTACATTTATGATATGATTTTATGATTGTATTCATATGCATAATATTAGCATACACATATTAATTGTGAATTAGACAAATTTGATGGACTATAATTGGTAACTTGGAATTTATTGTTCCAATTGAAAATTTGATGAATTAAAATGTACATTTAATCTAGGTAAAATGTCAAGTGGCAAGACAAGTGCATATATAGAAAATTAAGATGACAAAGCCTATAAAATTTGTGACATTGGGTAAACATAATTGAGTTACACTTGGCATAGAGATTAAGTAACATATGGCAATTTAAGAAGAGAACATATGATAGCTTAAGAAGAGGGCATGTGTACCATTTAAGGGGAAGACATGTCGCTTGCTTCCTTGTAGGACAAATGTCCTTAAATAAGGACACATTTATCTTAACTCAGCTAATGACACATATATATGGCAAAGGCTTTCCTTAGATGTTTCTATTGGAATTCATTATTCCTCCTTCCTCACATTTTCAAAATACACTCATAACCCTATAGCTTTGAAATTCTACTTTACTTTTATTCATAGTCACTTCAAGATTCATATAATATTATGTTTAAAGATAGTTATAATATGTTATCATCTCCTTGCCTTTGCTGGAACCAATCTACTTCCACTTTGTGTTTGGATGATCTTGCATGCATGAAAAGCTTAATTACCTTAATATTTAAGCTGGAATTTGAGCTAGACAAGAAAAGATTGATATTAATGGAATTTTATAATAGAGAATTTATGATGATGAAACTGTGATGAATTGTATATGATATTGATGAAGAATTGTTGAAAATTTCTGCATGAACTTGGACACTTTTCTGTTGTGCTCTTGATGTATGAACAGTAGGTTATGGATTGTTTTATGGATGAATTAGGTTAGGATTTGAGGTATAATGAAGGTGAATTCATGTTAAATAAAGGTGCTAATATATTGATCTTGAAAGAGCAACAGAACTAGGATATATGATTGATAGTGAGTGATAATTTCTACTTTAATTTTGATGTGTGAAAGATAATGATTTGTGAGTTGTCTAATGAATGATTCTTAAATTAGGCTTGGACATGAATTTGATAAGGGATTGAAGCATGAATAAGGTATAATTGAATTAAAATTGATGGACTTTGGTGAACATGTGTTGGATAAAGTATGGAAGAGTAAAAATTGGAAGCAAAATGAAGGTTATAGGTGAGTGAACATTCGGTTCACTATTCCCACGATTATGGGATTTATAAGGCTCCATCCCATGGTCGTGGGAAGTACTTTGGAAGGAGAAATGGTTGGTTTTGGGCAATTGTTGGACTATATAAGGTTAAGACACTTTATAATGGTTTTATTAGACTTAATTGGGGCTTGAAATGAACTTAAAAAGTTGTTTGATTAAATGATTAAGTGTTTGATAAGTTTAAGTTGTTAATTGAGGTCATAAATTAAGGAATGGAATGATTGATATCAATGTATATGAATTTTAGAATTATGAGTTGTTAATGGTATAAAAATATTCATGTGAATGCAAATGTGATTCAAAGGATATAAGAAATGAATTAGGTATGATTGAATGAGAATTAGGAAATTATATGAATACTTAATGCTTGGAAAGGATTGGTGAATGTATGATTGATGAATTTAGGGTAACCAAACTTACTTAAGGCATAAACCTAATTGCAAACTAGATATATGCAAGCTATGACGAATGAATGATCAAGATTTGTGAATAAGGATACATACGCGGGATAGTCAATTAAGCATACATTAAACATAACACATATAAACATGTGTATGATTGAATAATCATATAATTGATCAACTTAGTAATGTGTGAACTATATGTATGTATTGCATGATTAAAGAAGCACAAGTAGATCGTCAGCATCTAGACATTGCCAGGTTGCCAAGGCAATAGCTTATCTGGAGCGTACTGTGAGTTAACCTAGATGTTTTCTCACTATGATTGAATTGTTTTAATTAATGTCAATTACTGAATTTACTGATATAGTTATGATAACTCCAGACATTATTGGTTCAAGAAGCTTGATATTCGGGAATGTATTCAAAGTGCTTACTGATTGTATGTGAATGAGGAAAAGTGTACTTAACTAAATGTTGAATGTTGGACCTAGATCCGATGATTGTGATAACTGACTGTATACATTGAAAGAAAGTGAGTGATAGAATATTATGTGGAATGTTGCACTCCAACACATGAATATACATGGTCAGATACAGGAGTTATGACCTGAGTGACCAACGTGAAAAGAGTTAAGGCTTAGAATATGCACAAAGAGCCACAAGCTCAACAATTAATGAGCCCAGTATCCACAATGGGTACGGGACAACATCTTAAATAAACCCGGTATCTACAACGGATGTGGGACAATTAAATAGGAACTCGATTACAACAAAATAAAAATGGAAGTAATGTCTCACGTGCATTTACATCTATATCTTTACATGTGTTCATGAGATTGACTGCAAATAAATGTTAAATTGTGTTGATATAATGATGTGTAATGTTTGTGTACATGTTGATGATATGAAGAATTGAAATAAATGATTGGATTATTCCAAAATAGATTGCTTGAAATGTTTGTAGTTTATGATGTACTTATTAAAATATGATCTATAATATGATTAGGTAATCAATACTGAATGATGTGATATATAGGATTTGATTCTGAATGATGTGGTATACAAAGTTGGATAATATGAAATACTTGTGAATTTGGTTAAATACTTGTGATATTTGTTTTTTTAGTGAATACATCAATGATGGTTCATCCATTGAGTTCACAAAACTCATCAAAATTGCAAACGTTAATTTTCAGGTATTGAGGAGACCCAGCTTCTCTAGCTATTATAGTTGAAGTAGCTTCTGTATTTAGATATGGGTCAGTGTCAGGATCAGTTTTACCTACAAATGTCTTAGTTATATTGTATCAAGAATTGTATCTCTTAACTGTTGTATAATATGCATGTGAATTTTAGAAATGAAATGGCATTTGAGACTGTATATGTTTGTAAATGAAATGGGACAATATGATTGTGAATGAAATGAGTCAAAATGAATATTTGAAATGCTTTTGTTTTGAAATGATTAAAATATGTAAATAGTTATATGTGATGCCTTTAAATTTTGAAAATACGACTGTCTTAACATGTCTTTTTCTACAGTATGTTCCCAAATATCATTTGGTATGTCAGGCATATGTTCTATGGGAATGATATGTTACAACTATACCAACATAAGGTCATGTTAATACCATGTTAGCAATTATTATTTATGAAAAGAAGTTGAAATGGGTGTTAAGCAACGTAGGAGCGTACAAGATCCTAGGTTGGAACTATGTTTGACAAAATTTTAAGGTTTTATGACCAAAAAGAGATATATACAATGGAAAAAAGAACAGAAGTTTGATTAGAACACAAAAAAAGCAATTGGAAGCTAACAAAAAGCATTTAAAATTAAGAATACCTCATAGAAAAGCAAGAGGATTCATCAAAAGCATAAAAATTTCAGGAACTACGAGAACTTGTTCTTGTTTCTTATGTTCTTTATTGTTAATTCTTGGGTTTTTTTACTATAAACTAATTGGATATAAATCTAGATGGGGTGAACCTTAGGTTATTACTTTAAATTGATTTTTTTTACTTAATGAAAGATTATAGTTTTCTAAGAATTGTTTATATTCACTTATTATGTTGAACTGAAGTATCAAACACAAAAGGTTTAATTTTGAATTCATATATAGGACTGAATTAGATAAGATCTTATATATATGGGTAGATCACAATATGAATAATGAGGGTTTGATGGAACCTAGATATAGGATCACATAATACTTTTGAGTTAGAGTGAAATCTAATATAGGAACTTAGGGAATGAATTAGTGCACTCTTTGGGAGTTTTGATTTAAGAGAGTTTTTTATCAAAATACTTAAGCATGTGGATTGTATACCTTAATAGAGTGTACAATTGTAACTTTAGAATTCTTATCAGTCTAAATAACAATAGTTAATTATCAAATCAAAAAAAATTAAAGCATAGAACAGTTATAGGGGACTTTCATTTGGAACTTTTTTATCAACTAGTTGTTTGTTCTTAATTATAACTTTGATTTGGTGATTGTTAATTGCTATCTTACATTAGTTAATTTTTTTCTTAAAAGTCAATCAGTTATTATGTCATATTGGATAATAGAAAGATGATAAGTACTAGTGGTTAATACAGTCTTTGTAGGACAATCGTTGACTCATTAAACTATGCTATAGGAAACAATTGGTGTCTTTTCTTTAATGATTTTTCTTTAGTATTGTTTTATGCTTCATATAAGATTAAGGGAGGCAAAACTTTTTTAATTAAAAGTTGCATAGTAATCAGGCTAAAGAGCATTGATATTATTAAACACTTCTGATATGGTTTGTTTAACAATTATCAATTAAAAACAGGCAAAGAGCTGGATCATAGTAGTTTAGTATCAACTTCTTCCTTTATTGATACATCATCATCAAACACAATTAGAAGTCGAAGTCTTGGTTATAAGAAATTAATAAAGGAACAAAGGGCTTCTTATAGTAGGATAGAGTTTGCTAAATAATTGGAAGTAGATATTGTAATTATAGCTTATAAGCATTTTGAAATCAATAGGTCAAATTTTGAATGTAAAACTTTGATTTCAATACGGTTTTTAGTATTTGGTTAGTTTTTAAAAATTGTAACAGAAAAATATGTTTAGTTATATTTCCACTTTAATTTTTTATTTTTCATGATTTTATGAACTAAATAGTAATTTTCTTTTCTATTTAATTCTTTATTTATATTTAAGATTTTCTAAAACATATATAAATATGCTACAAATTCAAGACGACTTTTGACGATAAATACTTTATAGAACAAAATATTTTTAAAAGAATATGAATTCTTAAAAAGTCAAATCAAAATTGAAAATCCGAAAACATTTTACAAAAATATACATCTATTTTTATGTTTTTTAAAAAACCATATATTTTAAGTACATAAATAAATTACTTAATATTTTAATATATTAAAAACTTCCATAATCAAGCTAATACACTAACAACACAAGTATCATCCCCCGACTCTAAACTAAAACTATTCAACTAAATTCGAATCAAAGCTGACAGTATTTTTGATTGTAGTAGTCCATACTGCAGGAACCCCAAATAAATGAAAATAAATCAGACATGAGTGGAGAATGACAAACTAATAAGGTATAAAAGCATATTCCAAATTTAAAGTGTTATTATCTCAAATTATTCACATAAAAGCAAGCTTAACAACATAAGTACACTGTCTAGACTAAACGTGGATAACATCACTCAAAACTGAACATGTTTTAATACGTAACTTTCCCAACTACTTGGGAACATTAAAGGCACAATCTTTTCTCAAACATCATTATTCAAACTCAGGTTTTCTAAACAAACATCATTCTTCATCATTATCACTAATGGTTGTTACCATATCAGCCGCCACCACCAGAACCGTATTTCTTGCCAAACACAACCAGTTGAAGCTTGTCATAACCAGCCAGCACACCAGCACCAGCCACAGCCCGCAGTATGTTTGCACCAGCACCCTTAAAAAGTGACCTAGCACCTTCATTCTTGATGATCTGAGAAAATGCAGCCATGGAGCTCTTGTACTTCACAGCTTCTCCTGAGGTCATCATCATCCTTCTGCGCACTGTGTCAATGGGGTAAGATGCCAAACCAGCACCAATTGTGATACCCCATCCCAGGAAGAAACTTGCCAGGAAACTATCCTGCAATCCATTGTAAAGAAGAGAACATGCTTCAAAACAGTGAAACAAAAGCTGGCATAGTCTACGCACATGTAAATAGCAGTTTGACTCCAATTATCTACAGATTTTACCCAGTTCAACAGGCCAAGAACCCAATATCGGATCAAATACTTCATCCACAACTAATTATGTATACTACCATATAATGTGTCATATGATATTTTTCAGCCACGTGAATAACAGAACAAAACAGAACGTGTATAAAATTCAAATATAATAAACACAAGCACATACCTGCAAACCATCAACCAAAACAACAGGTTTCAGGGAATCATACATTCCAAAGTAAAGGCCCCGATATACAATAATTCCAACACAAGAAATATTGAATCCACGATAAAGTCCAACAACACCATCTGACTTGATGGTTTTTCTGTAAACATCAATAAGGCCATTAAATTGCCTCTCACCACCCTTTTTAGCAGCCTTTGCATCATTAGCCAAACGTGTTCTGGCATAATCCAATGAATAAACAAAAAGAAGGGATGAAGCACCAGCAAGTCCACCTGATGCTAAGTTCCCAGCAAACCATTTCCAGTAGCCATCCTTGTCTTTCTTGAAGTTAAACATCCTCTTGAAGTAATCTTTGAATGCAAAGTTGAGTGCCTGATACATTCCCAAAGACATCAAAGAATTGATGGACAATCATTTGCAAGAAAACAGAACAGATTACTGGTGCATAACTAGTTTGTCGAGAACAAAGCCTAGAAACAATCAACTAGCCATTACTTCTACCTTTAACAAAACATAGGGATAACGGTAAGAGAGTCTCCTCAAAGACTAGCAAGGAGTAGCAAGCTTTTCATTCAAATTGTAGTGTGAAAAAAAATGGCAACATTTGAAAGCTATTTATAAATTATCAACATCCAAAAACAACAACATAAATCCAAAAACTAAACTAACCTGGGTGGGAAAATATCTGATAACATTTGCAGTATTGCCTCTCCAAAGAGCAATTACACCCTCATCCTTGATGGTCCTAGCAAAGCAGTCAGATATACCTTTGTACGGTCCAGATAGCCGACCAGCTTTGATCATCTCATCTTGATTTTGAATCAAGAGTTTAACACGCTCAATTGGGGCAGCAGCTGTCTTGGAAACAGCAGCTGAGACTCCTCCCATAAGGAAATCCACCAAAAAGTTGCCTTTCTCAGATGGTGCTTGCACCAATATTGGCGAGAGAGATGACATAAGCAGCAAGCCATTTCCCTGACATGCAGGGCTGAAAGGGCTTTTAATATCATTAGCATATTGCTCAGTCATACAATAATTTCTGGCATGAAAACTGGGAGATAACTTGGAAAATAGAGAAGAATGGCCATGAATCTTCTGCAACACTGATGGATGCCATGGTCCATCTTCCATTTTGCAAATTAGGATGGCTACCTTAAGAGAAAGAAATCATGAGTAAAGTAAACTCCATTTCATGGAAAGTGAATGTCAGAAAATCAAATGCAGCAAAATGTAGGAGATAATTTTTCAATACTAAATGTGTACATGGCACTCAAAAATGACATTATCTCCAACCTAACCGTCTGAAAAAGAATCACTCAGCGTAGAAAATAAGATGAGAAACTTTGATAACTCTATTATTGTCAAAAAATAATATTGCGTTGACACAAGCTCAAGCTAGCATATTTGATAAATCGAAACCTAAAATGATGCATAAACTAACAAAAACACTCATACCAACAAGAGCTACACTGAATTAAAATCAATTCCTAAACGTCAATAATTTGAAAATTTTCAAGGGAAATTCGGTGACGAAAATGGCAAGTTATACACAAGTGAAAATCCTTATACTCGGCCCGTACTTTTACTCGTCAAGGTCTCTTTGCGCCATTATCACATGTTCATTACTCCTATATCTTTCAAGGCAACAAATTCAATAAAAATTACATTTCAAAGCTCACATGAAACACACGTTTTAAATAAGATCTATATCAACGATAACGAGCAAGCAGATGTACATAGAAAAAGTAAATTAACAATACAAACAAAAATATCAAAACTACAATATCTTAGGTCAAAGCCCAGTGATTCACACAATCCGAAAGCCAAAAACAAAGTAATCACAAACATTTTTTCGTGAACAATAACTGGAAGCTTAGATTAAACAAAACGCTATAATATCTAGCAGAAATGTAAAAAAGTGATTGCAAAAAGAGGAGCGAACCTCAGGCACCTTCCTGATTGTGCGGAGGAAGTGAAGAGCTGTCCTTATATTATAGATGACTGCAGATGACTAGGGTTATGTTTCTGATTCGAAATGACCATTTAAACCTTCTAATTCCAATTTTCGATTTCTAGAAACAGGCTTCTTGGCTTCCATTGCGGTCACGGCAGAGTTTTGAGGCTGCTCAAGTGTAGGTTAAGTGGAGGGTACGGTTGACCTCCTTCTGTGTCTATCTTGTTTTATTGGACGGATAGACGTTCATATAATCAGATAAATATACAATAATAAAAATAGGTTATTTATTCCTTAATTTAGTTTCTTTCTTTTAAAATTATATTTTGGAGAAAGAATCAAAATTTATGATTAAATAAAATTTTAAATTAATAATCAAATCTCTTTATTTGATTATAATTGTATTGAACTTAACTTAGTATCTATTAAGTTTTGTCCTTAAGGGGTGTGGCTTGATGGTTGAGAGCGGGGCTTGACTTTGGTTAGGTCACAGGTTCGATTCCATGCTAGCCTCTTTTGTAAGAGTCTGGGGTAGTCGGAGTTTTACCTGTAGATGAAGAACTAGTTGGGCCCTCAATGATGAGGTGTGCTTGCTTGGCTTGCCTGTGAAGTGATGCGTTAATTAGACTCTCAGAAAGGTGTGGCCGCTTGACCGGCCTACGGGGTTTCTCGAATCAAAAAAAAAAAAATTGCGCAAGTTAAAACTTCGGTTCCTACGTAGTTGGCAGTCAGGAGTCTAGTACGAGGACAGGAGTGATCAAAGACACCAAAGCCACACGAGGAAAAAAGAGCTGCAAGTTTCAATCCAAACGTAAAGCAAACCAAACAGTTAAGTGAAAGAGGA
>JANTPM010000009.1:3595328-3612707 GCA_025434745.1 Erythroxylum divaricatum
ACCAAGCATGACCATAGCTTAGGTAGTAATTTTTTTACACTTGATCCATATAGGACACAGACTAGTACGTTAGTATATGCCAAAAAATGTGGACTCAATTAGCCAAAGGAAATTAGTTAGTTAAGTGGTGATGTCTTTTAAAACTAGACAAAACTAGTGACATTTAGGGTCTTTGGCTAGCCAAATGTAGTAGATTATCGAACCAAGTGAGTCTAGTAGTTATAATAGCTAGTTTATGTGCATAACAATCATTTGAAGTGGTTTTGGGTATAAATAGATCATAATCGAGTTATAAAATAATCTTTGGCTTGGTGGTTGAGAGCGGGGCTTGACTTTGGTTAGGTCCCAGGTTCGATTCCATGCTAGTCCCTCTTGTAAGAGCCTGGGGCAGCCGGAGTTTTACCTGTAGATGGAGAACTAGTTGGGTCCTCAATGATGAGATGCGTCCGCTTGACCCGCTTGTGAAATGGTGCGCCAGTTAGACCCTCAGAGAGGTGTGCCAGCTTGACCCGCTTACGGGATTTCCTTGAATCCCAAAAAAAAAAATGTTAGGAAGTTACTAAGGGCCTTAAGAGGGTAGAGGGAGCATTCAGGTGCATGTGTGCACTGCATGACTTTTATTGATCCCTAATTCGTTAGCGTGAGCAAAAAAGGAATTGTTTTTAGTTATGTAAGATTACATTTGTGTAGCAATTCAAGAGAATTAATTGGATACACATTGTCAAAGTTCTTTTTGCTCTTCAACAACAGTTATAAATGGTTTTCAATTTTTTTGTTAAAAAAAGATCTAAAAGAATTCTTCTGAACAAACTACTAAATAGGATATATAATTGGTCTTATAATTATGGTTATATCGATGCCTTCTTTCATTATGGATCTTCTTTTTTTATTAATATATAATACCAAGCATGACCATAGCTTAGGTAGTAATTTTTTTACACTTGATCCATATAGGACACAGACTAGTACGTTAGTATAAGCCAAACTATTACACCCACTCCCCCTAGAATTGTAATTTGCTTCATTTTTTTCTTTAAATAATATCCAATTCTTGAACAATTTGATCTCAAGGTTAATTTAAGTAAAAAAAGGTAATTTGACATGAAAATCGAGTAAAACTCTTAAGAAAATTTATGTATTTATATACATCAAATATCTCCATTCTTAAGCTTTTACTTTTCCTTAAGTAAATTAATTTCAATCACTCTAAATTTAAATAGGCAGAAATTCTAAAGAAAAACTAATTAATCAATTAGGAGAAAACATCCATCATCCACTCAATTACATTACTAGTTAGGAATTTAAATACTTGAACTAAATCTTAAATCAATTCAATCCAATCCAACAATCCTTCAAGCATCAACTTAATCCATATAATTTGTCCTTATATATAAAGTACACATCAATGATAAGAAGCTTTCATTTTTAAAAATTTTAATAATCCAAATTATTATAAAATAAAAACACTTGTAATTAAAGTAAGAATGAGCATTAGAAGCTTTTTTTAAAAGCTACCTAACATTTTGTCATAAAAGTAAATATTTTGTCATGAATACTCTTAATTACTCAATTAGGGCTTTGATTCAAATGACTAATAGTATCGCCCTTTACTTTAAACCCTTTTACTTAGGTTAACTCAGTGGAGTGAGGTCATTTATGCTCATTTATTCACACTATTTTGTTCTTATTTTTATAAACTTATTTTTATTTTTTGGTGGGAAACTAAAATGCTTAAGAAAGAATCCACTTCTAAATCAAAAATATTTCTATGATATACATACAAAATGTGATTATTCATATTAATAATCCTTTTTTAAGCCATTAGATTAAATTAAAACTAAGCTTTTAATGCCCATATCTATTTACCTAAATTAATTAAATCACAAAAAAATCAAATTTCTAATAAATCATCTTAATCATTCTTCTTCCAACGTAAAAGTTTCCATAAATTTTCCATTTAAGTTAACTATGATGAAATTAATTCACCAAGGTAAAACATACTATGGCTCACAAATAATTAAATCCCTCCGACATTTAAGTTGTATATTGTCCTTAATGTACCAAATACATAAAGACGGAAAAAATATAAAGTGGGAGAAAATGAAAAGGAAAAAGAAACTTCTCTTACCTTATATGTTGCCTATTGTCCACGATAAATACGATTGAATTCTTGAATTTATTTTTACCTTATAAACACAACTAATAAAAAAAGTTGCCTGAAGGGAGTTGTGTCTCCCAAAGAAAGAAAGTGGATTGAGGATTGTTCCACTGAAGAAAATCAATAAGGCTCTATTATTCAATATAATTTGGAGAATACTCACAGATAAAGAATCTTTGTGGATGAGATGGATAAATGCCTAATACGTTAGACAATGTGACGTTTGGACTTATGAAGTAAAATATGATACCTCCTAGACTATGCAGAACATCTTGAAGTTCAAGAATTAGGTTAGACTATAATTTAAATCAAGGATAGAAATGGCTCAAATACTACCTTTTAGTCAACCTATTTATGTGATTCACGTCCCCTAATAGAGGATAAATCCTACTCTCACTTGAGGGTTGATGTACCTTAAAATGCTTATATTAAATAGGTTGTGTTTGGCAATTATTTTGATATTGATTGTACAATGAGAATAGGTTACTAAAGTTAACCAAGGAGTTAATAATGAACTATTTGATGGAAGATCATACTGTCTAGATTAAGAATAATTAAGGAGATTAACAAATAGATCATAAAGAGAAGCTTTGAGGATTATAAATCCCCTAGTTCCTTAGCATAAGTTTGTTTGGTTCCTCTAGGCAATACCAAGGTTTTATTTCACTCTATAGACTGCCATACTTGGTAAGCTTCCAACTAAGGACAAATTAATTAGGCATAATTTTAATGAAAGGTGTTTACTTTGCTCATTATTATCAGAATCTATAGATCATGTATTCTTTTGATGCCACTTCACTGCATCTTTATGGAATAGATTCTACGCTTGGTTTAATATCTCTTGTCTAGCTTATCATGGCAAGATATTCTAGATTGGATCATCCATAAAGTTAGGAGTAAAGCTCATTACAAATCATTTTCAAATTAGGTTTTAGAAGGCTAGTTATGAGATTTGGAGGGAAAGAAGTAATGGTAAAGTATAGAGCAAAAGAGGATCTAAAATGTAATTATATCTGATAAGTGGAATAAATGAATATCACCTCATACTCAGTAGCAGAGGTGGCTCAAAGGGTTAGATTTGACCTATATATGTACTAAAGAAGCAATCCAACCATCATTAATATCTCTAGCACTGAAGATAAGAAAACATCCTCTGTTGGCTAGCTTAAAGTAAAAGAAGACCATTTGAGAATTGATATAAAAAGTAAGCAGATAGCTTAAGATATAAATGGTTCCAAGAGATTCATAAAAGAAATCTTCCATAATGCATGCATCAATATATAGTAGAGATTAAAGCAAGAAGTTATTAGAGATAAAAAGAAGGAGGATTATACACTAGAATGGCCACTAATTTGGAGAGAAGAATATAAGGGAACTAGAGCTAGTAGATACTCATTGTACTCATCCCAAGTTCAATTTGCACAAATAAAAGAAGATTAATGGAAGCTTTAAAGGCAACATACAAAGGATTATAACAATAACAAGATTTAGAGGGAAGGATGAAAGTCTCCTAGAGGTTCTCACTTGTAAGCTAATGCTTGAATCTGAATTAGTTTTAGATGAATACACATTAATTATAAGCCTTAGGTAACATAAGGAATTGTTGTTTAATATTATTGTCTAATTTACAGGTGTCAACTAAGCATTAATCCATATTGTGTAAGTGATATACAAGGATTATGTAGTTATTTCCCTCTTGATTAATCAATATTTATTTACCTTTTCAAAAGAAAATAAAATACAAATGGAACTAAAAATAAAGATGAACTCAATTAAAGTACTTAACCAAAGTAAATGACAAAATAGAAATTAAAAAAATATGGTTTTTGCTTTATTTGTTGTAACTTTCATCCATATTTCATCAACTTCCTTTACATCTTTTATAATATGGAGTTATGTCTTTACTAATTACTCTTGATGTTAAGAACATTCCTATCTATTCCATCTTATGACACCTATTGTTGTGTGGGTTGGACATCTCTGTGCTCCATCATTGTCTGCATTTCTTAAGGTGTAATTGAGGCTCCTTTCTTTCCTTCTCCTTGGTGTTAAAGGAACCATCTCTTACTATTAAATCTCTCATTTAATTGACTAACACCTAAAATTTGTCAAAATTTCTTACTAATCTCATCTATCTCATTATATTGATTTCAATAAAGGCATGTTGAAAATTCTGAAAGAGAGAATCAATAAAACCTAAGTTTTTTATAGTGTCATTGGGTAAAAGCCTTCGTATATTACATAATAACTTTAATTTCTCATTTGCTCCAAATATACAACAAAATAGAAACCCAAATGAAAAGGTGTATGCCCAATAATACACCACAAATATAACAACTATCTATGTAGAACTACTCCTACACTCTCCTTCCTTTCCAAAATTGAATGACTATTATCTTATGTAAGTATCATAGGACAAGAGATGGAATTTAGGTGCTCTTAGTTGTCAATGGATCACAATCAGACCCTTATATTCATATGGATTCTTAAAACAGCCTCAACTTTTGCTTATAAAGTTTAGTGTAAATCAATCATGAAGTCTCTAAAGTCCACCACATTCACCTAATCTAATGTGTGAAAGCTTGCATGTGAAACACCCTAAAAAATTAAACCTAACTCTACACGACTAAATTTGTTATAGTGATAAAAAAGGATCGTATCCACAAAGAGTATGTGATTAGCTTTTCTAATGAATAAATCAATGTGAGGCATTGGGGGCGGAGGGTTTGAGTGAAGATAAGTCCCTGAAATTTGACATCCACCAGTCCTAGCTGAGAGGTTATTTTTGTTAACTCTCTACTGCCTATATATGTGATACTTCTTCTTCCTATGGATTTAGCTAGAGATAGCATACGGTTGAAGTCTCTTACAAGCTTCCAAGGGGTTAAGATACTTGAATCAATTGTTTACAAGTCTCTCTATAAGCTAGCTCTATGAAATTCCCAATTAGCTACGTATATAATTTGTAATGACTATTGGAGCTTTATCTACTTTTATGATGAGTTCACAACGAATCAGTTGTTCAATACAAAACCAGTTAGATAAGATCGGGCGATCTAGATCCAAAGCAACCAAGATCTTGCCATTGGGGGTATTTAGAATGATTGAATAAGGTATTCCATCATGCTAGAATATAATGTAACCCTTTATGAAATACCTCTTCCTGTATTTTAGTTTCCACCAAACCATCAAAAACTGAGTGTTTAGCTCCTAAGTAGTCCTTAAGATCCAATTATTTATTGGGAAAGTTAAGTCCCCTTACATTCCATATTGTATATTTCATGAGGAATGTTTTGTTTTGGTTCTCCTCTCAAATCTTCTATTACTATATCCTATTTCATGCCATTGCTCAAGCTTCTACTTAGTGCCTTCTAACTTGCTACTGATTTCATTTACCCCTTCATTATCAACAGGTGAAGAGTTTTATTAATAATTTCTTCACCTTATGCTTGAACTAGCAACTCAATGGATAGATGAACATTTTGCTTACCTTCTTTCTCACCCATTTCCTATTGTTTCTTGTGAAAAAATGCTAAGTTTGTATCCAGTGGAGGTTCTTACCAAACATTTAAATTTGCATTTATAACAACTACATCAACTTGTTTGAAAGGTCCTTACTGACCTTAAGCTTCATTATTTGCATCATATGAAACTTCTTGTTGCACATTTGTGTTTGTATTTATAGTAACTTCATCAGCTTGTTTGGAAGGTTCTTACTAATATTGAGCTCCATTATTTGCATCTAATTCATCAGCTTGTTTGGAAGGTTCTCACTAATCTTGAGCTCCATTATTTGCATCTAATTCATCAGCTTTCTTGGGAATTTTTGGAGTTTCTAAAATCACTCTTTCTCGACCCTCTTCCTCTTTGGTATTCTTTTTAGGGATCCACACTTTGATTTTGTCTTTCATGCAATGCTTCCACGAATAAGACAATTGGACCTTATCTTCAATCAATTTTTCACCATTTCTATACCTTATAATAGGAATGTTTTCAGGCATAATCTTCTTATGCTCCACTTTTATGCAGACTCTAGCATAACCAACTCTCTTAATATTAGTGGTGTTCTCATCTATAGCAAGAGGGGCACCTATGTAGTTGACTAAATAACTCAACCCTTCCAAAGACTAGTATTCAAAAGGAACTTTATACATGTTAACCCAAATTAGGATTGTTCTAATCTTAGATCTATCAAGTTTGAATCCTATTTCTATTTTCTCAAAAAGATTGATTTTCCTTGTTTGTGCTAAGGCCCCATGTTCATCACTTTAGGTGTCATTTCTTTAAGTGAAAACCAAAATATGAAGAGAACATCCTCAGTTATTAAAGTGGTTTAGAGTCCCCACTTCTTATAGTAACTTTAGCTCAGTGTTGGACACTCAAGTAGACCATTATTTTCTCCAAAAATACCCCACTAAGGACGATTTCCACTTAGATGAACCTTGCTACAACACTGCTTTAGGAGGGAAGATAGATCCCTCTTTAAAGCCAGCTACAAAATGCAATCTACAAAACGATTCTGGATCTCCTACTGCATGAATCTAGGTTAGCTTTTCAACCTTCTAGGGTGAAGTGAGAGGCTAAAAGAATATAATAATGGTTGGGAGAGGAGGGAACTCCTCATTCGCCGCTAGAAGGTTAAGGGAAGAGCTTGTAGCTTCGGGTGACATTTTACCATTAATAGTAAACTGTCAACACCTAGCACTATGGAGATTAGGAAGGCTACCAAAAAAAAGCAAAGAACTCGATTAGACCTGATGGGTTAAGCTACAAAAAGAAAGCCAAGGGAAACAAGGAGAAATGCTAGAGAACAATAAGGTGTAGAGATGAAATCAAATAAATAGAAGCAAGGAGAAAATCACAGAGTAAGGATACCATGATTCGATGAAGAAAGGGTAGAGAGAACGTAGAGAAAAGCCATTTTTAGCTAACTACTTACTTTTGTGGTGGTACTTGAAGTTTCATTTTTTAGCAATGATTCTTCCAATAAGTCTATTAAAGATCTCAATGCACAAGATGAATACGTATGGAGAAATTAGATGCCTATATCTGAAGCCCTTTACACCTTTGATAATATTTGTAGGTCTTCCATTTACCATGATGCAATTAGAGATAAAACTAATGTATTGATTTATCTATGTAATGATTTTGTTAGGGAAGCCAAATGCCTCTAGAGTATTTAAGATAAATTTCCAAGTGTAGTTATTGAAGAGTTAATATACTAGTAAGATGTTAACCCCAATTTCTCTCCCTTTTATAAAAGTCTCTTGAGATGCACGAATGAGGGAACTTAGAACAACTTTGAATCTTGAGGCTAGGAGCTTGTCAATAATCTTGTATATAGTATGGTAATAAGAGATTGGCCTAAATTCCTTCAAAGAGGTTAAATTAGGAAACTTAAGGACAAGATTTATAAAATTCTTGTTAACCTCTCAAGCAAAGATAAAGAAATTAAAGAACTAAATCAATTACAAAATGCTTAATAAATCTCCACAAATTTTAAAAGAAGAAAGCATTGAGACCATCAAAGCCATATGCTTTATTAGTACTAAGATTAAATAGGGCTTTCTCCCTATTTGATTCATTGAAAGGCAAGGGAATGTTAAAAGCAACATAATCAAAGAAAGTTTTAAAAATAAGAGACCTATTAATTAGTAAAGAAGAAGAGCAAGAAGAAACAATGCCTAACTAATTGGAAAAGTAATCATAAGATATTCCTAATAAATCCATTGGAGATTGAACCATATTGAAAATTGAATTTTGATTTGAGATAATTTTATTAGAATTTTTCTTTTAGAGGATAGTCTTATAAAAGAACGCAATATTTATATCACCCTCAAATAACTATTGAATCCTTAATCTTTGATTGAGGATTAAAGAATTAACTTCCAAAGCTTTTTTGTAATTAGAAATGACTATTCTCTCAACTTCTTGTTTTGAGGAATTCAAAGAATCAAGATATAAAGAATTTTCAACCTTGGATAAAGACACTTTAGTAGTAGACACTACTCAATTTATGTCCCCATATCTCTTGCTATTAAGCTTATTTAGCTCCTTCTTAACCATGTGAAGTTCTTTGATACAAATAAAGGATTTGAAAGCATTTCCAAACCCTTCCTCCTTAGCCAAATAACTATTAAAAATGAAAAGAAGTTCTCCTTAGATAATTTAAGGTTGGATTATGAATTTGATTTGGAAAATGATTAGATTATAGAGAATAGTTGAAAATATCTTTTCTCCCTTAAAAAGTGTTGAGCCATTGGCCATTGATAAGTGCTATATCTAATTTTTTATCCTATGGAACAATATTTCTTGTTACTTATTATTCTAGGTATAAAATTGTCTCTCTATTATAAGATTAGTTATTTGTACTTGGCCCACACAATCTCTGAGATCATTTGATAAATTTTTAATGTGTTCATTTGCTTCAACATAGATTGATGCATGATGTTGTTAAAGTCAATAAGAATTAACCAAAGGGTATTAAGGTTAGGTCAAATCTTT
The DNA here is from genome assembly GCA_025434745.1 of Erythroxylum divaricatum. NCBI lineage: Eukaryota > Viridiplantae > Streptophyta > Magnoliopsida > Malpighiales > Erythroxylaceae > Erythroxylum > Erythroxylum divaricatum. Next base: position 3,603,991 of record JANTPM010000009.1, read on the forward strand.
GTCTCCTTATCCTATAAGGAGCTTCTTTAGAAAATAAGAATAAAAGCATAAACAAAGGTTGCTTGGAAACTAATCCTTTCCCTCAAAAGACTTATTAACAAATGGATCAATTAGTCAGAGTTAATAAAGTATTGAATACCAACTTTATTTGGAACAAAAATTATGACAATTCTATCATTATAGTGTGCGTTATGGTTGGTAATTATTTTCTAGTGACTTTAAAGGAAATTCAAGTGACTACAACTATTCTTCTTTAGCTTTCTTTCTAGTAAACCAATTACCAGAGGCTTAATGTCAAGTATATGGTCTTCCAAACTTTGTTATTTCTTAGAACAATTGAACCTTCTAACATTTCAAAAAAAAAATCATCAAATTGGAATTGAAGAGTTCAAGTTATCACCCTTGTTCTTCCTTTCAGACTTCCTTCAAATAGCCATTTTAGAACTCTACTCAAATCATAAGTTTTTTTGGGAGCATCTAGGGTGCTAACAAGTATAAAAGAGGCCAGAATGAGAATGCTAAGAAAGATTAAGAGTATAGAACCTTTAGAACCAAAAAGAGAAAGAAGCACTAAAACATAACGGAGATCGTGCGATAATAGAGATTGCTCAATAGCAAGTATTGTCCAATTTACATAAGTATTTTAACTTTTTGTATTACATACTATCCGTTTGAATTTTGATTTGTGAGTTGTTTAAGGATACGAGTGCTATTTGAAATAATGTTTTTTTAAATTCTAAAAGCATAAATTAATTATGTAATCTTGTGCTATATTTAGGTAAAAGAAGTATCTAACTAATAGTGATATTAAGTTCGTTTAGTGGTTCATCTTTAGCTAGGACGGAATCCAACGCAAGCAAGATTACACTAGCAGCACTGCTCTAGGGGGTGTTTGGAAATGAGTGAATTGAATTCAATACTGTAATTGAATTCAAGTCAGCTATTTGGAAACACAAAAATGGGATGAATTCAATTCATGCATGTAATTGAACCCATTTCCTTTATAAATTGAATTCACTCCTCCAAACATAAGAATTCAATTACATTGAAACTTGAGGAAGACACATTTGAATAAAAAACTGTTGTTTGCTGTGAGTTTATAATCAGACATTCATCAAAGTTTATATATTTATTGTGAGTTTTTATTGAGTATAATTCTTTGCCATGTATTTCTTATCAAGAATCACTCTGTACCATTCAAAAGTAACGTCTTGCTTTTTTGTTATTTCATTCTTTGGACTACTTCACTTCTCACTCTTTTGCGCTTCACTTGATTGGATTCCAAAGACTATTAATTAAAATATTATTAATAATTAATTAACTACAATATAACTAATTAAAATATTATAATTAATTAAAATTAATTACAATATTTTAATTAATCAATATATTGTAATTGATTAATTACAATATAATTAATTAAATATGATTAATTAATTAATTAAAATATAATAAATTTTTATTTCTCAATATTTTTTACAAATCAATTACTGTTAATAATAATAGTAATCATTTTTTTCTTTTTACCAACCATCATAATTATAATAATAATATTCATTCTCATTTTTCACTATATTCATTTTCATTTCAAACAAAATAATTGAATTCATTAATATAATTAAATCTAATTCGTTAACGAATTCAATTCAAAAGTTTCTAAATAGTTTGGTAATTCTTACATCAAAACACTACCCTTCTTCTTTAAAGAAATCATAAAATCCCGTAAACCGTAGTTGCCACCCACTATTCACTTGCCGCTGCTATCCTTGCTTCGAGTCTCTGGTGCCGTTGGTCACTAGTAGCTTCTGTTTCTATCGAAGTCCCATGCCACCTCTTCTTGCGCAAAACCACCGAGTCTCAGAACTTTCTCAACCCACGAGATGAGTTGCCTCCCAACCCAACGGCAAGTACAGCTCCCTGCTGCCGACATGCTTAGTGCCATTATCACTAGCTTGCACCTTCATCATATGTCTGCCGCTAACATGTCTGCTTCCTCAATAATAGGCCTCTGCCAACGCTGCCAGTCGTCACTGCCTCACACAACTTCATCCTCAACAATCATGGAAACTAGTCATTGACGGAAGGCACGGAACTTGAAAACAATAATACCGAATCCACTCAAACATGCGCCAGTCTTCTCCCACCGCTAGTCTCACCACCATCACGTCACTAACAAAAAAACTTGGAACAATCTCTAAACCAATTCTCTATATATCTGTTGCCTGTCATCTTCAAGCCAAACATCCAATCACACAACTAACAACTCTGGCCAGCCATTAGACATGTGCTTTTTAAAAACTATTTTATATAAAAACATTAAATTGGATCCAAATCTCATTGTAGGATTAGGGCTTCACAGAAATTCCAAAAGTGAAATGTAGGATTTCAACTTTCAATTTGAACTTTTAGATTGAAAATAATCATATCCAAAGTTTAATTTTTCAAGGTTTGTGATAAAAGGATATTAATATGAAATTTTCATTTTTCATATTTTAATATTTAGATTTAATTTGTTATTTTTTACAATTTAATCTTAAAATTATAATCAATAATAGTTAGACATTCTTAATCAAGTTATAGAATTAAAGTCTCTCTAATACATCTATTGAGAAATCATAGTGATATTTGATCCTGCATATACTGAAATAAATACAAAACTTTTTAGTTTAATCTTTTGCAAGTGATATTTTGGAGTCACTTGCTGGTTTTTTTGGAAATGACGGAACGGTAGTTTGTTTGATCAGGGCTTCGTTTGGCCGAGTGAAGACCAACTATTCATCTTGGATTACGTGCAGTGGATCATTCGAGCCAGGGTGTTGGCTAATTGTATGTTTCCCACGCAAGGAGTGCCAGTGGGATCTTTTGTGGGCTGGATTAAATCGCAACCAAGCTGGGTAAGGTCAATTCAGATGGCGCAGTCCACCCGGGCTCCACATCATCTACCGCTAGGGGATTGAAAGGGGGTGTGGTGCGGGGGGTTCCAACACCACCTAGGCAAGGGATCCCCACTAGCGGCCGAGCTTTGGGGAATGCACTCCGACGTCACCCTGACGTGGGATAGAGGTTATCACCGGGTGGTGGTCGAAATAGATTCCCTCGAGGTTATTAACCTGCTTTCTGATCCCCCCTTTGAATTGACTGAGTTTTCTATTTTAGTAACAGGAATCTAGCAGATGCTCCAACAGGAGTGGGCGGTTCACATTCCACATGTCTTCCGGGAAGGAAACCAGTGTGTCGACAATCTCGCTTGCTTCTCTAGCGGGTTAAGTCCGGGCTTACATATCCTTCAGAAGCCCCCTTTTGGCATCCAGGAATTTCTTCATCGAGGTGCACTAAGCGCAATGTACCCCGAGCATTCATGTAGTCTGTTTTTTCCTCTTGTATACAAAAAAAAAGAGTCATAATCATTGAAATCCTATAATATAATCAACCAGCAGCAACCTTACAATTTCTTGTCGGGATCCCAAGTTCTTCAGCTAGATAATAGGTATGAGCATAATATAAATATCATAATTTAGAAATAATATATAAACGTAATATAAATATTATTATTATAATTTTATTATAATTTCATTTATAATTTTTATTTACCTCATTGATTTTATTATGCATGTAAATATATATAAGATAAAGAATGTTTTTAAAAAATTATGTCACTAAATACAATCAAATTGATTGGTTGCAAGGTATAAACTAATAATACGCTCGTTTAATTAATAACTATAAGTCCCATATATGCAATTTATAGGATCTAAATATGATAATAAATGAATATATGAATTTTGCAAGTTATAATTAAATACATATTTCAAATATTAGATGCCTCTCATTCCCACTTTGTGGCCATTTCTTGCACTATAATGATTAATATACATATATTATATGGATTATTATTAATATCTGTTGCAGAGGCGCAAGGCAACGCGCTGCCTTTTCTTGGACTGGAAAAGTGGCAAATGAATTATCGTCTTTACATTTTCTTTGAGCTTGACATAATATGAAGGAACAACAACATCAACTTGTGGTTAAGAACAATAAAACAAAGTGTTCGACGCATTAGGTAAAACTAAACCTTATAAGATATTGTTAGTTGATAGAAATGATGTGAAAAGGACATCAGTTTGCTTTTTTAAAATATTGCTTTAGAGATATTAACAGATTTTCTGTTTTAATTACAAAATTTCGTTTACACATTTATGTAGAGTCGATATAAATATATAGATGAGATTTAATAAAACAGAGTAAGAATTGGTTAACCAGAACAAATAATATGTTCTCTTCGATCGGACCTTTATTAATTACAATAAAGATTTAGATTAGTTTGATAAAAATTACAATAAAAATAATTTGGTAAAAATTACAATGATATATGTTAAGATAATTTAACAAAATTTTTATAAGAACCATATTTTATACTTTTTAATATTTTATATTTTCAAATCAAATGAAAACATTTCTTTTATTATTTAACATCAAACATTCTTAAATCATTATTATCGCATCCAGTCCGAAGTCTCGTAATAAAAAAAGGTCTGGAGAGGTCTGATAGTACACAGCCTTATTTTTACATTATAGAAAAGCTGTTTTCAGATATTATCTCTTAATTATGCCTTTGATTATTATTGAATAAACAGACCTAGGAATCACAAATCTCAATAAACTAAGTTTGAAGGGTTTTACTTGTTATATGACTAATTACATTTTCAATTTCGTTAGGCGATGAAGAGGGTGAAGGTCATCTCAACTTGAACTCATTTGTTCATAAAATTTTCATTTGCTTAAAAACTAGTCCTAAGACATCCATACTTGAAAATTATTTGGTTAAAAGTCAATTTTGAACCTTTACATTTGTACTAAATATAGAATAAATCCTAATATTTTGAAGTATTCAAATTAAATCTCAATGTTTTCAAAACATTCAAAATAGATCTTAAGTGGATGAAAAATTTAACAAAATTAATCAACGTCAGTTAAACTCTACTTCATATCTGACGGACTATTATTTTTAAATAAAAAGTGAGCTCTATTATTGCAAGGCAAGTGAAACCTACTATCTCATATATATAAATATAGGTTGACTTCTGATGTCATGTGACAGTGAGACTCACTTTTTGATTATCTCAAATATATAAATATAAGTTTACTTCTGCTATCACGTGATAGTGAAACTTACTTTTTGATTATTTAAAAATTAATTATGTGACAATGAGGTCTATTTTTATTTAAAAATATAAAATAATATTATGTCAGTATTAATACAATATTTGACTAATAAAAAATTAACCTGTCAAATTTTCTGCCTATTTATAGTTTGTCCTGATCATTTAAAAAATATTAAGATATTAAGATTCAATTTGAACCGTTAATTCAATTTAGGTTTAAAGTACACTTTTGGCAAAAAAAAAAATCAATATCATTAAAGAAGTTCCTATATTTGTGCTTTGGATTGTAACTAAAATGATTTTGGAATTTTGGTTTAAAAATGAATATAACGTCTTGCTTTCATGATGTCACCCTCAACCTTCTTGTCTCAATTGTAAAGGACAAAAACAAATGAAAAAGGAAATGCATAATGTTCTTGTAAGTTGTAACATACATTAGATTTTTTCTGTTATCTAACAATCAACAAAGCTTCCACATATGAAAATTGCAAGATGAACATGAAATGTCTTGATTCTAGGAATTTGTGCAGATTCCAAATTTGAAAGATGATCTTGTTCATCTACATAGATAGCTGATATCAGTGATGACGAGTCTTACAACATCAGAAGGACACCACAGTAACGAGATTAAAAGGAAAGAACAAGAAGAAGATAAACACTGAAACCAAGAATATGGTTTTGGAGAAAATGGCGAAGAAAAAGGGGAAACTCAGCTCGAACCAAACTCATGAACTAGGCAGAGAAGACGCCATTGGAAGCTGCAACGCCTAGTTTAGATCTGGGCTCCAAAGCCCACTTGGGAAACTCCAAGTTGTGAAGATTCTTATTACTGACGTCACTATCGTCGTCGTCAACAACAACCATGTTTCTTAAACACTGACCCATTAGAGAAGCATGAGAAGAAGCCCAGTTTAGGAGGTCTGTGTTCTTGTTCTCTCCTTCATCCTTTCTCGAACTCTTCACTCTCCTTTCGTACTCTTCTGCAACCAGCATAGCAATATCAGCCATAACTCTTGTGGCGATGAGGTGATAAAGTACACTTGAAAGAGCTAATTTATAAACTCCATGGAAACGGATAAGGTTGACAGGTGGGTTCTGGTTGTGTGGAAGACACGTTCCCTTCATTCTAAAGAGCATAAATTCTTAATATTAATTACTGAATAGGCGACAAAGGACATGCGTAAGTGTAAGTAACAGTTCCTAAAGCTTAAAAAAGTGAAGAAACCCGTGACCTCAAAAGCTTGAAAGGAAGCAGACAATGTGCGTCTCTTCAGGGGAGAAAAAGTTGCAAATTGCAATTGCAAACTCTAATTTATACTTTATAGTTTTCAACAGTTTATACTTTATAGTATATAGATTATTAATTTATTTTATATGACATTATATTAATAACGATGTCTAGTACAGTTGACGTGTAAAATAACTTATTAAGATATGATTTTAAAAAAATTATAAAGCTATAAATATGATATTTCTTAGTAGTTCGTTGAATATTCTTATAAAAAATTAGATATTTAATTTTACAAAAATTAAGTTTATAATTTTAATAAATAATAATCATCATCGTCGTAATCATCGTCGTCGTCATCATCATCATCATCATCATCAAATGTTAAATTCTTTATTAATATGAACATACAAGAAGCTACATCATATTAGTATTTTTTTATAAAACGTATATGAATTTTATTATGTAATAAATAAAAAATATCTATGATTAAAATATGACATAAATACAATATATATTATAATTCAAAAATTATGAAAATTGATATAATTAATTTTTGATCTATTAATTTTTGGCTGATCATTCAAAAAGCTCTTCTTATTAAGCTTTTAGCAACCAACTTATTAGAGTTAAATAAGCTAATCAATAAGTTATTCACTACACACATCAATAACTTTTTAAGATGGTCAAAAAGCTACAAAAACTGCTCATAAGTTGATTGCCAAACACCTCCTAAGTAATTTTAAAAATAATTTTTTAAAAAAAATTAGATATGTAATTTTTATATTAACATTTCAGGAAAAAAAAAGCTAAATAAAATAACCTCTATTTTTATGATTACTTGTACACCCTATTCAAAATAAAATAAGTACTATTTTAGTAATATTATGATACAAATCGTTTTTTTAATTTGATTATTCATCAAATATTAATGTTGTTACTATAATTTTTATTTTATATAATTTTAATTGTTTTAAAATTTTAAAATCATAAAAGTGACACGTTGTACTACTGTTAAAAATCATAAAATAGTTTTAAAATTAGTAAAATTTTATGATTAATATTAAAAAGTATAATATTTATTTTTTTCCCTTGTTTTTTATATATGAAAAGATGGTAATATGATCATTTAAAACGTGATTAGTTAATGGCAAAAGCAACAGCTTGTTTGTGTCGTGAAATGGGTCACCGAGGTGGTCGGTGAAAACCAGCCAACGAAAGCTATGGGAACAGCGACACGTGGCCTGCTGAGTTCGGTGCGTGTGGACACTTGTAGGTAATCACAAAAATTGCAAACATATTATTATTATTATTATTATTATTGTTGTTGTTATTATAACATGCTTACAAACTACATTTCAAAATTAATTTCACAATTATAATTAAAAATTAAAGTTCAAAATTAATTATACAATGAAAGCTACAATTTAAAAATTAATTACATATTCAAAATTTATCTTGATATTAAAAGTGTTTTGAGATATAAGAATTATTGAGTGTTAGTGTTTTAATACTTAAGGAGTTTGGAGATTTTAGACTTTGAAAATTGAATATATCACATTTATTATTTAATTTTAAATATTGGCTAAATGTGTTATTTCGACCTAAATGTTTTACAAGTCTTATTGTTATTTTGTTACCACTTTTACACCCTATTTAAAATTGAAAACCTTAATATTTATCCTATATAAAAAATAATTACTTATAAATAGAAATAATATTATAAGATTATCTATTATTTATTTAATAAATAATAAAACATAAATAATTATGTATTAAATAAAATCTTATGTCATTAGACTTAACTAAACATGTTAGTTTAATATAATCATGTTTCATATTTTTAAAATTTATTTATTTTATATTGAAATATGTAAAGATAATATTTGATATTAGATATATTTTGATTTATAAACAATAAATAATAATATTAACGAAAATAAATAAGTATTGTTATATCAATTTTATATTATTATGATTTCTTTAGATTTGATTAAAGTGAAGTAAAAAGATTGTATAATATAATATATTGAAATATTATTTAGTAATTTTATAAATTTTAAAAGTTATTTGTAACGGTAGTTAGAATTAGTATTGAAAAATCAAATGGGTTAATTATTTCGCAAACTTTGTTGGCACCAATAAAATAACAACAAATAAAACAAAAATATCAAAATTTTGATAATGCAATTTAGCAAACTTTGCCTACGTTTGTGGGGCCTTTACCTAATTTAATCACTTTCACCGAAGTACAATAGATTTACCCAAGGCTTTACTAAGCCGACACCACTCAACCCTTGACACTATCCCTCAACCTTACTTCCTGT
>JANTPM010000009.1:3619717-3652084 GCA_025434745.1 Erythroxylum divaricatum
ATCTTTTCAAGGTAAGTTCATCTTTTTCTTCTTGCTTTGTTAGAGACTTACCTTGAAAAGATGATTTCCTCTTCTTTTTCCTTCTTCTTTCTTTCTTTCTCACGATTTTCTCTTCTTCTTCCCTAGCTTCCACGATTCTTCTTCTTCTCCTTTCTTCTTTCACCTTTTTTTCTCTCTTTTCTTCCCTTTCTGATGACTTCTCTCTTCTTCTTTCTTAATTCAAGACAACTCTCGTCTTGTTCTTCCAAAATTGCCCCTCATTTGTTTTGCCCTTCAAAGTTTACCCTTCCTTCTTTTAACATAAATTCTACTAACTACTCAGCCTATTAAATCTAACACCTCACTTATTCCTAATTTAATTCTAACATTCCCATATTAATTCTAACTTAATTATAATCTTTCAATCTAATTCTAATCTGTATTTATGCTTACTAAATTTAATGATCCAATTCTAAAAATAATAAATAAACAAAAAATTGTAATTAAATAATTAAACAAATAAATCAATAATAATTAAAAAAAATTTGACGTCCAACAACATAGAACAAAGTCTCTTACACTATGCTCCAAGAGAATGAAGGGTTTGTGTTAGAAAAAGATGATTTAAGATAACCCAATTGACCCAATTGACTTTAGGGTTTCTAAACTAGGTTTTTGTCTTTCTAACCTAGATAGATTATGGGAAGTTAAGGTTAAACCCAATTTTTGTATTTATTTTATTTTATGTGATTATTGAATTTTATGAAATTTATTAGAATGTTGTTTTGAATGGAACCTTGGTTGTTTTAGGAAACCAAAATAATCCTCCCCAAGAGCAAGAGGAAAGGCAACCTTGAGTTGGATTTTTATGAGCGAAATTAGGTAGGTAATGTGTTTATAGTTATTATGTGATTAGGCAACTTCTTGCCTATGTGTGTGTATGTTTACATTGCTTGAATTTTAATTGTTATGAATGTTTAAAAATGTATGATGAATTATGACGATGTTATTCCCTGAAAAAGTGATGACAATTTTTTGTATTAAATGAAAAGAAGAAAAAGCATGAAAGTATGAGCATATGATAAAATGATTTGAGCATGATTATGTGCTTTTGTTTGGGCAAGAGTGGAACTATTCTGTTTGTCACGTGTACGTTGACAAGAGCTTTCTCTTGGTTGCTTGCTTGTGGCATATGAGCTCCAAAAATAGACTCATTTTGTTCATAGTGTAAACTTCGATTTCTCCATTATGTTTCCATGGAACCCTCGAGTCATTTATTTGTGCACTGCATCTTTGAATTGTCAAGTATGATGCATTTGAGTGTTATGTTTAATGGTTAAAGTCTATGTTATGTGTTATGAGTTTTGAGATAAATTGATTAATGCTTGAATTGCTAGAATAGATTGAGAATGCTTGAATTGCTAGCTATATCTGTACATATGCTTAAATTGTGGTCAATTACTGATGACTATAAATATTAGAATGAGAAGGTTAGCGATCCTTGCAAGGCAATTGGACAAACTCCGAGATAGTTAACTTTTGTACTAAACTAGTTCGAACACTTTTTGATAGCTTATTAAGCATGTCAAACATTGAGCATCCATTTGTATTTGTTTTAAGTTAGTGATGTGTATTTTGATATGTAAGTAAAGCTTGTTCAAATATTTACTTTGCTTAGTAATGAGAATGAGAATTTGAGGATTTCCTTTTGTGTAAGATTATGTTATTTTAAAGGTTGAGTATGATGGGTGTGGAAGTGAAATGTGGAAGTGCATATTCTTATTTGTTGAGATTGCAAATTGTTGTTAGTTTTAGAATAGTATGTTAGAGATTTGAAAGGTTGCATGGGATGAATCATTTGAGGTGAGATTCAAGAGTTTAATGGAAAGTATTTAGTATTTGAATTGATATGAAGAGATATTTCATTGTGCAAGCTTTCATGGGTGTAGAAATTGTGTTCTAAAATGAAAGGAAAAACGACATCGATCTTAGTAGAATTAGCCTAAGTAGTCTTCATGAAAGTTGTAGCTTATCCTTCTAGCTTTCTAACAATATAAAGTATAAAATTTTTAGACATCGGAGTTAAGAGATCTGATCATTATAGGTGGTGATGCTGCATAGGATGTATATACAGAACAACTATAGTAATGACGAGAATTTGTTGTCTGTGATGAGTCATTTGAGTTGAGATTTGGGAGTTTAATGCAATTAAATTGGTAATTAAAAGTTTAAGGAGTGATATTGCATTAGAATAAGTGAATTTGGGAAGATTATGAGCAACATGATCTTAGAATGGATGTTGGAACCATTGGAAAGGCTTTGGAGGGGATTGGGGGTCACATATGTATGTTATACAGACATTACGTTCGTTAAACGAACCTTCTCAGGTCTAAAAAAGTCTCCAGCCTAATACATGTCCATTAAACAAACATTAGGTCCATTAAACAGACTTTTAGGGGTCTAGAAAACGCTCTAGACCCCATGTATGTCTGTTAGGTACAGGTGTATATCTGTTTAACGGACATACACTGTACACTTTCAAAATTTTGTGATTTTAACCCTCTAGATGACTAGTGTGGGCTTGCCCCTTGTGTTTTGAGATGTTATGAGAATGATAACTAAGGATATTTCATTGAAATAACCCTACAGGGAACTACGCTCACATCTTATGACATTTTGGGATAGTTGGGCTCCGAAAAAACGAGGTCCAACATATGTAATCTCATAGAGGCTACGATTTTTTAAATAATTATAATGCACCCATTGTATCTAAGTGCCTTCCTCATCAATAAGCATTCTCCATAGTCTCTTTGGTGGAAAAGCTTTATAACTTAACTAGATAAGCCAAATGCCAAGGCCAACTTAATCTCTAGGAAGTTCAATGTCATCATATTTCACCTTAGCATGTGGCTTTTTATAAGCATCCCCTGTCCAAATTTTTTTTCATTATTCTATCCAATCTTATGACGATACTCTTGGGAAGTTCCATAGAGGAAATCTAGTAGAATGTAAATTGTTCAGTATGGATTTTATAAGTCAAATCTTCCTTCCACAAGATAGACTCTTATTAGCCTAATGACCAATTTTCTTATAAAATATGGCTTAGAAATCAGTAAATATTGGTCTCCTGGTTGTTATAGGAGTGTTGAGGTATTTAAAAGGAAAATTTCCCGACATCAATCCATCAACTAAGGCAAGGTGGTTGGCTTGAGTTCTCACTAAATTTTAGATATAAATAAAGTTTTTATTCATATTGAAATTTAAACCAAAACACTTGTATAAGCTTTTAAAGGAATTAATGAGAATCCTTATATAATTTGAATCAGTCTTAGAAAAAAGTAATAAATCATTTGGAAAGGAAAGATTAAATATTCTATGCTTTGCACATTTATAATGAAGTTAAAATATTATTCCCTCTCAGTGTCAAAGTTTATAAGTTTTGATAGCACTTTAATGCAGATAACAAAAAAGTGTGGTGCCATATGATCACCTTGTCAATTCCTCTTCCAATTTTGAATTTAGGAGTTAGCTCACCATTCACCAAGATGCTAAAAGTAAATATTAAGAAGCATTATTCAATCCAAGGTATAAAAAGATGAGGGGAAACCAAGAACTTCTAGAGATTGCATGATAAATTTCTAAAAAATAATTTTGAAAGCTTTGTGAAAATCTATTTTCATAGCACAATAAAGATTTATGTTTTTTCTTTGGTATCTATGTCCCTTGTGATTTGTAAAATAGAGAATCCATTACAACATTAAGTCTAGAGGCAATGGCCTTAGAATTAATTTTATAGAAGGTTTTACATTATTAAATAGGTATAAATTCCGTAAGTGAGTTTAGATTAACAATTTTGGGAGCTAAACAAATGAAGGTTCTATTGAATTACATAGAAGCTTCCCTGACATGAATAATTCTTAAATAACTTTATAGACATGATGTTTAATGAGAAGCCTAGCACTTAGAAGAAATAAGCATTCAATCCCTCAAGGATTGGGGCCTTAGTAAGATTGAAACTAAGAATGGTATCCTCAATTATTAAATAACAACTGTCCTAACAAATTTTATTACCTAACTATTAGTAATATACTTGTAGATAAAAGCTTTAAGTGTTTGCATTGAAGTATTATAAGAAGTAAAAAAATCAAGGACAACTTAGAAGTAATTATAAGCCAAATCTTTCAATTCCTTTTGTCCCTCCACGTTTTCATTTCCTTTCTTGAATAAGGTGGATGGTTTATTAGTGTTCCTTTTAGAAAAAATCACTTTAAAGAAAAATAAGGAATTTTTGTCACCTTTCTTCAACTATAGAACTCTAGACTTCTAGTTGATAAGGGGGATTCTAGAATCTAGAGCCCTCATATAATTGTACAAAGCAAGTTTATTGGCTAAAATATTAACTAGATTTGTTGGATCTAGATAGAGTTTAGTTTGAGCTTCAACAAGTTTGCTCTTAGTATCACTAATGTCTAAGCATCCTCTCCCCATATGCTTTAGAAAAGTGAAGTTTTTTAAAACACTTATTGTAATATCCTGTCTCCTAAATTGTTGAGGGTTAGAAGGTTTAGAAGAATAAGCTCATGCATATTACATTAAATAAAATAATTTATATCACTAGATGATTAATTTGGTGCATTAGGATACAAAATTTGTTATTCTATGTACATACATGAGATTATCATGTAAATACATAGATTATTATTAATAAATATGAGAAATACGTGACAAATTTTTTATGTTCACTTAATTGACATATTTTGAGATGCTTGGATATGATTTTAGAATTAAATTAGAAATTGACGGATGTAAGTTAGCGATTTGGAGTTAATTGTTAAAAATCGAAAGTTTAAGAAGTCAATGTATAAATTGGCTTAGTAGAATTCCTAAATGGTAAGATTGGAGACAAGAGGAACTTTATATTTGTCAAAAGTGACACTTTAGACTTGTGACATGTGGAGCTTTAGAATGGTGACATGTGTAGCTTTATAAATGGTTACATATGTAGCCCTACAATTGGTGACATGTGTAGCCTTATAAGTAGTGACATATAGAGGATTAAATAAGTGAAATTGTAGAGCCTAAGGTTAGTAACATACGGACCAATAGAAGAATAATACATTGACCAATATAATGGTGACATACAGACAATGAAATGGTGACATATGGATTAGTTTGACTTTCTTTGAACTTTCTAGAGAAAATAGATGTAAAAGGCAATATAAGGGAGAGTGACGGTCCGCCATGAGGTTAGAAGAGGGAGAAAAAAAATGAGAGAGAGAAGGAAAGAGAAAAGGGGAAGAGAAGAGGAGAAGGAAAGAAGTCACTAAGATAAGTTGAAATCTTGGTTTCAATTTCATATTCCCCCTTTTGATTTATTTTACATACCTTTAGAGCATGAATTTATAGAAACTCAAAAAACAAAAGTTATAGATATAGGTCTTAGCTTGAACTTTACTAAAGGGGCTTGATAAAATAGTTATTATAACTTTAGTTATATTTGTTTCCATAATACTTTCCTGTGTCAAACTCCTGTGCAAAAACATTATATTATTTACTGATTTTTGAAGGCTTTAGAGTCCAGATTAGTCAAAATACAAACACATAAAAAAAATTATTCTTGATGTCTTATTAATGCTTATGTGAAATAGTTTGGCTAGAAGATTTCTTGATAATGATTTATTGTTGTTTAAGCATTGGTTGCCATCCTATTTCATACCAAAAATAGGATAGAATTTGGACGGGGATTATATTCCAAGGGGAGAATCTGTTCATATAATTTTTGGATATATTAAGACTAATGAAGTCTAGTTTCAAGGGGCATAAGAATTATGATATTTTGATTTTTTATAGAGAGAGTTATGATTAAAAGAAGGCAACTTGTTCATAAAGGAGCATTAGGAAGAAAAGAATATAAACATTGCACTTAAGGATTGCATACATATTCTCTCTATTAGTTATTGATTGCATATATATTCTCTCTATTAGTTATTAGTGACCGATGTTCATATGCACATCTAATAGGCTCTTAGAGTGATTGTTAATACCCATATATTATCAGGACGTTGAGGCAATAGCTCGTTGGAGTGTTCTGTGAGTTAGCCTAGATGTTTCTCATTAAGGTTGATTTATTTTTGGTTAAATATTAGTTATTGAATTGTTTCTTATATGATTATTACAATTCAGGACATTATTAGTCTGAGAAGTTTGATATTTGGGACTGTATATGGAAGTGTTTTTTATTTTATTATCAATTGTTTACTACGTGAATAATTGTGAAATGCTTATTTAACTTGAATTGATTATGAATTTTGGACAATCAGTTACTAATAGAAGAAAATGATTTATGAGATGATTCATATAATTGCATTTGGCATTCATGATGAGATGATGGGATTTATGATCAAAATGACCAAAATGTAGACATTCAAGACAAAAAGCTTGTAATCAAGGCCTAAGGCTCATAATAAGAACTTAAGGCTTAATGCTCGTAATGTGATCATGGTTATAATGTTCATTAAGCTAGCCAGTAGAAATTTGTTTGAAACCCGAGGCGTGAATTGATATATTTGATCACAACACAAAGGAAATAAGAATGAAAGCATATTTGCATTTTCATATACATGTTTGATTAAATTGAATTGTGATTTTGAAATAAAATTTGATATTTTTTATGTTTCTTTAAATGTGATATGATTTTCTAGAGTTTTGCATAAGTTGATGTACATTATTGAAATGTAACTCCATATTATTAGTTATGTGGTATCTTGACTTGAACGGTCTTGTGTGATATGGTTTACTAAGTGCATAGATGATGGTTCACTTATTAAGTTCGTAAAACTCATCAAAATTGCAACGTTGTTTTTTAGGTTCAAGAGAGGTTTAGAGTTAGTTTAAGTATAACTCCTATATTTTGTAAGTCATAGCTCAAAGGTCCGATTAGCGAAATCTGTAAAATCTAGTAATAGTTTTGCAACTGCATATCACAACACGTTGCTACATTGTATATAGTGCATTAATAACTTTGTAACTAATATATATATAGCTTAGCATATTGTATTTATGTATACTGATGTTCGAGATATATGTATATTTGTGATGAGACTAAATTATTGCCTAATGTACATGTTTGGTAGTAATATAATGAAAAGTTCTATGAATTTATTTGTTATAAGATACTGGAAATAACTATGAATGTGAGAATTGATAAATGGGATAATAGAAATGTTTTGTTATGCATCTTTACTGAGATCATTAAAGAAGGAAGTTGAGCTTCCTTGAAATGTTTTCACACAGGTTGAATGTGGGAAAGTTTTGAAAATTTAGGTCAAACTCTGGCAATTTGTTAACTAAAATGCCTCTATGCTACATGATATTATGTGTAAGGTGGAAAACTCTTTTTGAAATGTTTGATAATATATCATGTCCGTAAAGTATATCCCAAATATTCTCTGATGCTTTCGGGAATATGCCCCATGGGTGTGGTATGCTAGACTTATATTGTTCAAATCCCTTAACCACCTGATACAATCTTTCCTTTTCACTTCCTAAAACCCGTTCATCATCTTAGCAAGATAATTTATAAACCTAAAAAGAATATTTATGCTAGCATTGTTAGAAAAATTATATATTTTAAAAGGATAATTGTCAAAGCATAAATAATTGTTGAAAATGGCCAAACTTTTAAGGAATTAAATAAACCATAACTAATTTAAAATAGCCTTATCCAATTTTTTTCCTTATAAACCATTTTCCTTACTATTTATTACTTTATGTGCATTGATTCCTTTCATAAGCCAGGTTTGTCACCTTGATATTAGACAAGCATGATCTACAATCACTACATGAAAGTTTAGAATAATTTTCACTTTCATATTATATTGAAAAAAAGTACAATTGAAGTATACAAGTAGGATCCAGGGAATAGACAGATTGGCACTCCTACTTATAAGATCATTATAAAGATTAACCCTTTAATATCCAAGGTTAAAGGCATATATGAATGAGAAGCACACTTTGTGATTTTTGCACTGAAAAAGTGTATAGTACGTTCATTAATACTAAAATTTAGGAGTTCTATTTTATCGAGATAAAAAAAATTTATTCCATTGTGATAAGCTTAATGAATTGTAATTATTTACCATCCTTTATTGATAAACCAAAGTTCTTTGTACTGTGTATACTTATGTTTGGTTAGAAAAAGACCAAAGATCAAAGGTTTAATAGAAATAGGATAGTTAGAAAGAACTTATCGCTTATTATGGTTATTGATTCCCCTTATGTTTCATGCTATGATTGACATATAGAGGCTGGAGGAGTTGAGAAAATCATTGTTGCTTCTTCTAAATCTTCATTTAATTGCAGGTGTGAAAGAATTATTGCTCGAAGCATATTGATTTTGAGTGTTTTCCTTAGGAAATATAGTGTTTGAAACCACTAGACACTAATCGAAGTTGCATTCCTTATCTAATGGCATCAAGATGGAAGTTTAAACATTAACATTATTCACTTATGATTATTAAAGTCTAAATCAAAGGATGTAGTAGTTTCCATTTTACTTATTAAATCATCTATGTTTTCAATAGCTAAGTCCTTACAGTTATGAGAAGAAGCAAGCTTATTCCTAACTGTCTCAGGGCATGAATTAGAGCTTTAAAGTTCCATTACCATCAGTTTAGTGCAGTCCCCCTTAAGACTACCCTTCTTGTCCTCCTCTATTCCTTGCCTTGATGAGAAGCGGGTAATTTCCAGCGATTTGTAACTTACTCTAAATCCTCTAATGAATCTTCATATTAATTTAATAGCATTATTGGTAAGTCATTTGGAATCTCTTAAGAAATATCAACATATACATATAATCTAACAAAAATTATTCTTTTTAGAGAAGTTGTATATTCATCCATACATAATGGTTGACTAATGAAACTAGCAAGGTAGCTCAATCCATTTTGGATTAATATTCAGGAGGGATATAATGAAATATTGATCCACAAAGGAATCTGTTTAAGCTACATTTGATCCGGTTCAACTTTATAGGGAATCTCTGTAAAAATATTGGCTTATCATTTATATACGAAGGGCCAACCTCTAAAACCTTATGCACCTATTTCAATGAGTCAAATTTAAAGATGAAAAACCATTTTGGATTAATGAGAGTTTCTATTAAACCCATCTTTCTCAAGTATATTGAATTTGGTTTTAGTAAAGTATGATATAGTACTAGCAGCGGTCAATATTGGGTACTATTTTAGGTCAATTTTAAAATTAAAAAATAGCCTCGAAATTTTATAGATTTGGAAAATGATCCCTCAATATATTGCATTTTATAGTTTTTAACTTTACTTTACCGTGTCTTAAAATTTATAATAATATAAATTTATTGTAATAATTATCTCTTTATTCCTATTAATATTATTTTTTGTACATTTCCAAAAATATCATTTAATTCTCATACACATATAAAACTAAGAATAATATAAATTGCTTAAAATGTTATAAATGATTGTATCAAAATATCAAAAAATAAAAATAACATAGGTCCATAAGCATAGCAATAAAAGTTTTTGTCGAAGGACATAATAAAGTATAAGTAAAACCTAAAATAAAAACAATTACATTTAAAATTTTTATATTTATATTACATATAAAGAATTTAATACATATATAAAATATAACTGAAATTAAAATAATAGAGAAAAATTAAAAACTTGTAACTTCATTCCATAACATATTCTCTCAAATTATGTTGACTTTTATTTTTATTGGGTACTAAATTATCATCAATAAGAGGAGTCTCATCATCATCATTATTGAAACTCAATGCACTGAATAACGTATCAATACTTTCCAATATAAGATTATTTTTCAAGTTACTCTTATATATAAAACTGGGTTCCTCAAAGTCCAGTTTGTTAAAAGATTGATACGATCAAGATGAATTGGATTTATAGAATTACTTATTCTGTAAAAAATCCTAGTAAACAAAAAATTAAATTATTAAAATATATAAATTATGTTCAACTTAATAATAATAATAACATACCTTTCTTGAAACTTTAAGTTGTATCAAACAAATACCAAATCATTTAATTTCTTATATTTTAATATATTTATTTCTTTGTAATGAATGAATTCAAATTTTCTCCAATTCCTTTCACACCCATTTGTAATCATATATTGAATAAGAATCTGACTAGCAAACTTTTGTAATTCTAGTATACCGCTTCCAAATTCGTTTCAGTAAGTAATTATAAGACAACAAAAGTAATTTTATTAACAAAAAGAAATTATGATTAATTTTAAATAAGTAACAAAAAAGTGAACAAATATATACCTAGATTAAGTTTATCTTTTTATCATATTACAATAGGAATTTTTAAATAACTACACATATCCTTGCATGCCTCCATTTTTAAGTTAAAAAGATCTTACATCATCTTGTGTGAAACAAATATTTTGATAGTTAATAATATTTACCTGTTAACTTTAGCTTTCTTTGTAAAACTTGGTTTAAAATAAACAATTGAATTTCAAAATTCCTCAGGCACAAATGACAGAGGGTAAATTTGTCTTTCTCATTTCGTTAAGCACTACAAATTACGACATGTACAAGTAGATTATTACTTCCTTCATGTTGTTCATAGCATCATTAAAGTAACTTATTGGGGCCCTCTCATCACTTTAGCTAGACAAAGTACTCACACCAAAGGCTCACAAACTCAAATTTAAAGCTGACATTGGGCACCAAACTCATAATCTTTAAGCATAATCGTAAAGAACTTTATTCTAGTGTTAAACCTAACTGCTAAGATGCAACCTATGTATTACTTATAAGCATTTTTCTCAACTACTTCTTAATTTCAATAAAACGCTACATTAATAAAAAAATTAGTTGAAAATCTTTTAATAGAAAGATGATATAGATATCTACCATTAGTGAAATCCTTTCTCCTCAAATTAAAAACCTATGCATGATTAGAAATGATATTAGTCTCTTTTCTCACTTTCTACATAGTTTCATTGATGATTGGAAAGTATCTTTCATCCCCTATATTTTCTTGTATTGAGTTAATACAGTATGCAATATAAGGAATCCACTAGAAAGAACTATACCTACTTTACAACCTCTTCCTAGTTGCTTTATAAGTAATATCATCATCAATGATAAACTATACAATGTTTTTAGTTTCAATTTCATAAATAACTTTTTTCAAATTTCTCTAGTAAGTATCCACATTCCTTATAAGGCTAGTTACATTAATGAACTTTAAAAACATCATCCCTATTGTATAATAAAGTAAACAATTAATAATGATCTCTTTTCTTATATTTGTTTAACTATCATGTACAATTGAATACTCATAAGTTGTCTAAGTAATCCTTTTTTCACTTAAATAAATTGTTATTTCATAATAAAGTTACTCAGAAGATTACCTTTATTGTCATCAATTGAAAGAGCCTTATATCATGGACTATAATTTTTAAAAGCATCCACCATAGGTTGGTAATAATAGCACTTAGTAACATTGGATGACATAATTAGATCATATCACTATCTAGTTATTTCTATGTCTATATTATAAGTTGTTTCTTTATATTATAATGGACTACGAATTGAAGGTTGAATTCTAAAAGTTGTTTATGGAGCAAAAAATTTAGGCACCTATCTTCTTCTTTTACTCATGTCAGTCATAGTAATCCCTAGTTAATGAATAAGGCTACCAACTTTAACATTACTAATAACATCCTAATCACTACAAAGAAATTCCACTACTAATTTTGTAGTTCCATCTTTTGTCTTTCTTTCTCATTTTGATACTCTTCAAGCAAAATTTTAATTAATCAATTCACATAATGGCTAACTTTATTGCAAACCTCCATATAACCTTTAATCTTAGCTAAATGTTTCTTTAACCTTGTGATTCCCTTCCTTTGTAAATGTTTGTTATAATACAAACAAATAGTACGATTCTTCACACTAGGAACCAATCTTACATAAGCCCACAAATCTTTTTGAATAGGTTGAATTATCAAGAGTACTTGAATTTCACTATATTTATCTTAAAAAATACATACAATTAATTAAATAGAATAAACTTCAAATTCATTTATTAATACATTAAATTAAGTCATTCAACACCCATAGTCAATGTTATGAATACAATAAAGATATGTATAAAAAGGAATTGAATAAAAATTATAAAAAATTTGTATTATTCAACCAAAATAAAATAAAAGCACAACATAGATTTTATGAATATAAACGACATAATTTGAACTTTAAAGGAATTCTGTATTCCTGCACAGATTATCCAAAGTAATAAAGCTAGACATGTACATAATGTAATATGCCACTAACAAATATACACATATCTATGCATCATTTATCTATTTGTAGAATTTAGGCAGCCTGAAGTCTAACCAAGCTTAGGCCAAATCCTATGATTTTTTATTTAAATTTTAAAAATCGCATTGTTTTACTCAAAAAATATTATTTATACTTAATAGTTTGGACTAGGGCAAGTCCAAGAAGCCTAATTTTGAGCTTAGCCCAAAGCCCAAAAATTAAAAGAGAAGTGCAGGTCTAAATCAAATCTAGTCAACTTGAGCTAAGTCTATTTACTTTAGGCTAGCCTACTCGGGTCCTAACATAAATGCAATCCTTACTGATTACTATCAGTTACTACTATTCAATATCTTCATCCAAAACAAAATAACTAATTTTTGTACCTTTTATAGATTGGTATAAAGCATTCCAACCGGTATTATCTATTATGGTACGATATCCAACACTTTAATTATAAGGCATTTTTATCTTTTACAATTAATATAAAAGTATCTAAAGCATTTTGAATGTAACTTAAGTCCCATAACATTTTTTATTTGACATGAGAGCTTTTGTTGAATTTTTTTCTCTATACTTTTTTTTCACACATATTATATTTCAATCAATAAATCCATGCTATTTATGGTCTTAAAATTTCATTTTCATATAAACTCATGCTATTTAATTATTATTTTTGAAAAATCATATATCAATATATTCTAAAACTTAAATTTAATTTAAATTTGATTTTGTATGAAATATGAAAATGCATCATTTTTGTACTTTATGTTCTAAAAATCTAGAATAAAAAATAAATTTTTTTCATTGATAAAATTTTCAAAAAATATATCTGTACTATGGAACCTTCAAAACTAAAGTAAAGTATATTAAAAAAATTGACAGAAATTAGTAAGAAACAATTTCTTATTTAAAACTTAAATTATGTTCAATATGAATATTTATTTTGTTATTGGTGCATATTTTTGACATAAGCTTTCAAAAAGAAAATAGATTTCAAGTTAGAAAGATAGTTTCACTTACTATGCTTGAAGAAACTTTTAATATACTAAAAATATTTGTTGCTACATTGATAATTACTGGTTAAAATTGTATTCTAAAAATTTGAAAGAGGTAATCTTGTATAATTTTATATTGTAATTTTTAGAATTTTTAATGCATCAAAAATAATATTTGATAGAAATGAAAATATGATTAGAAATATATGTTATAAACTATGGAAATGGAAATAAGATATATTTGTATCTATATTGTAATAAAAAAGAGAAAAGTCTTTATATCGATTAAATATAATTAATTCTAAAAAATAAGAATCTACTTATCAATTTATTAGAAACATTATAAATTATAAAATATATACATGAACATATACTTTTAATATGAAATTAAATTCTTAATAAATATAAGTACAAGTTTTAATGTTAATCAAAAGAAATCTTATCATGTACCATATAATTAAATATAATTTGGTAAATTTATTACTATGCGTTTAACTCACTTTATTCGGTTAAAAATTATATTGCAAATAAAACTCTATTTTAGCATAAATTTAAAAAATAAGAAATACATTTTGTGAATTAGTAAACTGGTATAATTAAATGATAATTCAATCTTTAAAGTAAAATACAAGAAATTATAGATCTAAAGTTTACTTATAAAACTATTTTATCATAAATAATTTTTAAATTAAAGTATAGCAGCATTTCATACTTATAAACATAAAAAATACTTTGACACTTTTTTTTAAACAATGATATATTACAATGCATAAATTTTGTTATTTTAAATATTATATAATAGATAATATCATATTACCATATCAATTCTAAAATTAAATTATAAAATAATAACAAGACTAATTTTTTTGAGAAATTAAATAATATCATTGAGTAATTGAATAAGCTTTGAAGAGTACAAACAAAAAATTGGTTGTTCGATTTTTTTAAAACTCTATCTTGCATGTATAGGAGTTTTGTCTGTATAGTATAAACAGTATCGTTCCTATAAGGACTATTATTCGATATCTATCATTTTTTATAACACTTTGTTTATTGTAAATAATATAACAAGTGTAGCTAGAAAATAAATAAACTAGATAAAATTGATAATTAAACAATTATCAAAACAATAGTGAACTTGTGATTAATCAATGATAACAACTTACGAATTACTTATATCCTTGTTTTATTTTCACCCCATCTTCTTAATTTATTAACACACCCTAGATATCCAATAGTTATGATTGCATTCTCTTAAGATCTAACCAAGTAATTCCAATTAAAATAGATAAGAATTAAATTGTGAGCTCTCAATCTCTAGAAACTCTTCCTAACTATCTAATTGGATTTGAAGCAATCCTATGGGTAACTAATAAACAATTAGGATCTCTCTTTAATGGCCTATTAATTTGATATTTATAGGTCTATTATGGTACTAGCTCTAGCTATGCAACGTAACGTTGATATTTTAATCTAATCTCTCGATTTATATTAAATATTAAAAAAATAAGCACCATAAATATGCTTTTATTAAATCAAGAACATAAAATTTTAACAAAACAATTCAAGAGTAATTACTAAAACAAATTTAGCAATTCATAGATAAAATAAATCCAATATTGTTCATAATCAACATTCTAAAATAAGGAAAGAAAAGGAAACAGTAGATGATTGAATATTGGATGTATTCTTCTTCTTATCCTTGGGTTGGAAAATTTTTTAGCTTTTTCTTCTAGAATTTGTACCTCTTTTATCTCTTTCTTAGATGTTATAATGCCTCTTCTAATGTTTCTCTTTGCCTTTTATACTCTTAATCCTCTTTGATCTCTTTATAGGGTTTTCTCATTTGTTTATCTTCTAAAATTAACCCTGAATCATCGAAAATATCAAAATATTGCAACTTGAAAAGTTTAACTTTGCATGAGCATGCATGTGCACAATCATGCAATGCCTCTTTTCTGCATGCACTATTGTGATCTTGCACTTTTATAGATCATGATAGAGGCTCATTAGTTGCTCCAACATCAATCCTACATCATACAATCCTCTTCCTTCAACTTTTTCTTCAACTTTCTTGAAGTTCCCTTTGTCGAATTATCATCCAGACATATTAAACATCTCCTAAAATATTAATTAAGATTAAATTATTTCCCTAATTATTAATCATAAACAAACAAACAAAATATAACAAAAATATTGATCTAATTCCTAAAAACATGATTATCATATAAGAAACACCTAATAACACGTTCTCTAATGTAGAAAATACACCCACCTATCCACCGCTCAAAAGGCAAGCTAAGAAATTATGTATACAATGCCATATTCTACAGTCTAAATTTTGAGAACCAGTTATGACAACTAGGCTTTAGGACATTAGAGAAAACACTGGTATAAGCTAAAGAAGAATAGGGAATTAAAGGGCTATTCTTGAGTAAGTTAGCTTTTAATTTTAAGCTTCAATTATTATCCTACAATCTACATTCTAAAATTGAGGTTAGGCTACATTCCTTATGAAATTTATAAGCCAAAACTTGTTGTCTAGTTATATTAACCAATTCTTTCTAGAATTTATTTTTAGTTGTCTTCAACACTTGGAACAATATCTTATTCCTTTTAAGTCATAGTGCATAAAAAAAGTTACCAAGAATAATTTTATGTATTAGGAAGTCTCATTTCTTGATGATAGTCATTCGAGTGAACTAGCAAGCCATATCCTATAGTGATGGCAAGTTATAAATCATTTGAAACTTATTCAAAATAAGCCTTAAAAACGTACATTTAAAGAAAAGATGGGTAATTGTTTAAACTTCCTCTTTATAGAGGACATAAACAGAGGAAATGTTTATAAAGTTTCTCAATCTATTAGTAGTACATAACTTTTCTTTAAAAGCTAACCATAAGGTGATAGAAGTTTTAGGGATGACCTCTTTTACCTACACTATATTAGACTAGGTTGTCTTAAAAATTTGGGAACTTAAGAGATCCCTGTAGTAAGGATCTGAGAATTTCCTAAGTGAGTTGTTAGGCTAATGCATAATGTCATAGATATTAAGTGTGAGTGAGAGAATTTGTTCTAAATTGTGTGCTCTTGGTAATTATAATGGGTAAGAAATCATTCCAAACCTATCTTCCCTTAGCATTATCTAGTACGTCTCTTTTAATGATATTTTGCTCTAATAGTTTACTTAATTGACTTAAGCTAGCCCAATTATCATGCCATAAGAATATGGAGTTGTTATTGCCAAATTTCTTGAGAATTCCATCAAGAATTTTCCCATAACTTTTGTAGATATGCAATTTTCTACGAGGTTTCATACCTTGGTTGAAGGCTTCATAAGCTTTAATTTTCTACGCAATGCATATGAATCCACTTGATCTATAATGCCTACTTATCAAAATGAATTCTACATATTAATTTAGTCATTAAGACCTTATTAGTGATTTTGACTAGTATGATTTCAAGCCCACCTTAATCATTTGGTACTCAATTTCACCTAAGAAAAGGCTTTCTTATTACAATATCCAAACAATTAGAAGTTGCTCATGAGTTTTTTAATTGATTTCACAATGTTATAGGGAAGAATCAGATGTGGGGACTAGTAAATATAAAAGGCATTGACAATTAAATTTTTATATCGAGCTCTTCTTAAAATAAAGAGCTTCATTTTTACACCAAGAAGAGATTCTCCTTTGTATCTTCTCTATTAAAAATTGGAAGTCCTTTCTAGTAGGTATCTTAAAGTATATTGGAATTTCCAAATAAAGGATAGACAATTTAGAATCTTGCATACCACAAATAATAGAGAGCCAATTATAAATACCAAAAGCACTTGAAAAATGATGATTTGTCAATTGCTTTTGTTAATTAATAGGCTAGAAAGCTCTTTAAAAGAGTAGAAATCTAACATTAATATACTAGTTAAGCAAGGATCAAATTTAAAGAATAATATAAAATCATCCATGAAACATAAGCTACAATTCATAACTTTTTTCACTTTGAATGGAATGTGGACTTGTTATCCTGATTGATGAATTATTTAATGAGTTTAGTAAGAACTCTAATACAGGATAAAGAAGTAAGAGGAAGGGGGATCCGTTTACCATACTCCTCTAACTCCTTTAAACAAATGAGTAAGCTCTCCATTGATAAGAATACTAAATGAAGTAGTAAATAAACATTGCTCCATCCAATTCATAAATAAACTAGAACTAAAGGCCTTTTAAGGTGTTTAAAATGAATCTCTATTAAATGGAATCAAATGCCTTATGAAAATGGATTTGAATAGTTTAATCTTTGCTATTATGCTTTATATTATAATTCTTAAAGAGCTCTTGAGCAAGCATAATGTTATATGAATGTGCCTTCCCTGAATAAATGCTTATTAAGATGGATCAGTATGTTAGAAAAATCTTTTTTAAAGTCTAACTACATTAAATTAGAGGTGATCTTATAAATTGTACTGCAACAAAAGATAGGCCTAAATTCTTTGAGAGATATAGGGTATTGTACCTTAGAAATTAAATTAACAAAGTTTGTTTATTAAGATCCTTTAACATCTTGACTTGCTTGAAAAATTCAAGAACCACTTATGTAACAACATGTTTAGTAATTTTTAAAGATTTTTGAAAATAATATGCATTTAATCCATTACGCCTTGATGTTTTATTAAGGTTGAGAGTAGAAAATGCTTGCTTAATATCATTGAAATCAAAAGGCCTAATCAACATGCTAACATCTTGAGAGGAAATTAGATCCTTAATAAAATATTGGAGTAGTTGGACAAATGAAAAATTGATGATTGAAGAATCATACATATTGGAAAAGTAGTTCAAAACCTCCAACTTTAAGTTAAATTTTGAAGCAATAGTGGTACCATTTTTCCCAAAAGAGAAATAATTATATTGATATTCTCTCTAGATAACATTAAGTTATAAAAGAAATTTATGTTTCTATCACCATAATTAAATCGTAATATCCTCAATCTTTGCTTTAAGAGAGAAGAGTGAACATATAGAGTTTGATTACAATTCAAAAGCTCAACCTTCTCCTTAATCTATAAATCCAACTGATCAAGACTTGAGAATTGAGCAGTTTGAAATTTTTTAAGGTCATCTGGAGAGTGTCACTTTGCTTTCTTTTGTTAAGGACTTTAAACTCATCTTTTACATTTTAAATCTTTATGATCATACATTTTATGTCACCCACTTTCATGACTAAGTCCTTAGGTAACAGCCACTTCAATGCCTTCCAAGCTTTCCAAGAAGATGTTAAACCTAAAAGAACAATGCTTCCTTTAAGGAAAACATATAATCTTAACCAATATTGTGGAATGTTTAGAGAAAAGAGGAACTTAAAAGGATGCTAGATTTCCTGGGAATTCAGATAACCATTTATCATTAACTAGAGCCATATCTAATTTCTTTATTATGAAGCATGTTCTCTTTGATTAGTTTACCATATAGAGAAGCACCCTTCCATTATAAGATCTTTTACTTTTATTTGATTCATAAGATCCTTCAAATCTTCTATGCAAATTTTAAAGCTTTCATTCCCTTATATTCTAAGGGTCATATTATGTTATTAAAGTCCTTAAGAATAATCTTTGAGGAATTCATAGTGTAGTTGATAATCTTCAAGCTATTCTATAAAGGAACTCTTAGAAAAGAAAGGTTGAATACATAAAAATAGGTAATCTAAAAGAAATAATTCTCTTGCTTTATTTTAGCTTTAAGAAGAATCAATTGCTTAGAAATAATAAAATGTACAACATCCAATCAGTTAGAATTATAAGCTGTAACCAAATATCATAGTAGTGATAGCAATGTTTGGAAATAAGTTGCTATTATTTCCCCAAAGCCATAAAATTCTTTCAATTATTTTCCACCAGCTTCATTTCCCAAAAACCTATTAAGTGAGGTTTGGTATCATTAAGATAATAAGTATAGCTTACTATCTGGTGCGGCTACTAAAACCTAATACATTTGAAGATAGAAGAGACATTATGATCAAAAACAATATGCCTTCTACTTCTTTTTAGATCTTCTTCTTGAATCCTTTTTCAGCATATTAAAGTTCTTGTTTCTTACATGTATTCATTTCAAGCTCCTTTTAGTCAAAAGATTCCTTTTAGATTGAGTAGAAGCGTTTGGGGAGTTGGTATCATGTTCTAAAAATCTACCAACTTTTAATTAGGGATGATATAGCCTTGGCACTTAAGATTATAAGGTGCATGATATAGCATTGGCACTAGAGATTCCCTAATTATACTCAAAAAGGGAATCATTTCCTACTTCTACTACATTAGTTAAAAATTTTCTTCCATTTTTTGTAAAGCTAGACTAATTTCTAATTCATTACAGTTCTTGCTTTTGCCTTGCTTATTCTTTATCCATTTGACACCCATCTTTTTTAGGCCTGCCTTGATTAACTAAAAAATGTCTCCTAAAGCAAATTTCTTTCCTATTGGCTTTTATACACTCTTGGTTTGATTTTGATTAAGTTTCCATAATTAGGTAATAGAGACCTCATCTGCATATAGGTTGTAATTCTCATCAAGTCACATTAGAGTAATTAAATCAGTGAGAATCTATTATAAATCAACTAGTATACAAAGCTTGGGATAGTTGGCTCTCTTTAAACTTATTGTAGCCTCATTGAGGAAAAGTTGTTTGCCCATATAGCTAGATGACTTACAATTTTCCAAAATTCTAGGGGAATATTATGTATGTTTATTTAAAATGGAACCTATTTTGTTTGATTTCATAGAGCTAGACATTCGGCTTCCATCTTTTTCAAAAGAGAGGCTTATGGTTTATTGGCCACAACCCTGACTCTATTAACATTTGAGCTTGCATTGTAATCTAAAATTTAAATAGGAAAAGATTGTCCTTATTAACAAAAACCTCTACAGCATCAAGCTACTCTTATTAAAAATGATTCTGTCTATTCATCCAAGGTATAAAGCCCTCTTTCCAATAAAGAATCTTAATAAGGTTATGTCCTATTTGGAGGCTTTTTATTTAAAAATATGGACAGGTGGAGAGACATTTTTTTTGTCATCATAATGATTGGGTGGATAGAAATGTAGCTTAGGAGAGGGGAGAATGTATCATAAAATTTGGCTCTAGGTCTTTTTTTTTCTTTTTGCGGTATTAGGATGGCTCAATGAGGTAGCTTAAGGAGGGATTAATGATTTAGGGAGAGGTTGAGGGGGCCAGGGATGACTAAAAGTAGGAAGGTCAATAGTTGACAAACATAAGGCACTAGCAACAAACAAAGGAGGAAACTCCTAAGAGGAAATAGATATAAAGAACAAAATTAAGCTAAACAAAAGGCAAGGAGAAAAAGTGAAATTGAAAAAAGAAGAGCATATAACCTCTAAAGGCAAGAGTTTATATTGTGAAGACTCGAGGTGAAGGAAGAGCACAAAACTAGATATTAGTGAAGGTGGAACATATTCAATGGACGTACAAAAGGGAGCACTAAGGAGAAGACAAGAGAATGAATAGGAAATAAGAAGATAACAACATGACTCCTACTCTTGAAACATAAGGAAATATTAAAAAAAAAGAGTTAGGAATTAGAGAAAGTAGTGAACAAAGAGAAAAAGAGAGAAGCTTGCCAATTAACTAAAGGAAGAAGCTAACAATAGAGGTGACTAAATCATAATAACAGAAGGAGTACATTTAAGTAATACTATACAGAGCCATGAAAGAGTTTAGAGAGAAGTAAGAGCTTCCCTCTCTAACTTTCTTGTTATATTCTTTCTGAAATGTGAATAAATGTAATTATAAGGCATTAAGGTTTATAGAAAGACTCTACACCATGTTCATAGGCTTAGAATTGTGTTCTTGTTACTGTTTGTATGTGTTCTAAGTGTTTGGTTCGTTTAAAGCATGAATTTGACCTTAATTTTATGTTCTGAGCCCCTTATGATCATGATAGAAGATATTGATAAATTTGCATAGAGCCCCTATCATGGTCATGACACCATGCACGATCATGACAGAGAGGAACAAACGATATAGTGTCATGATCATGACAAAGTAGTTTCCAAGTTCCAGGGTTATTTTTGGAGCCAAATTAAGGAAGCAAAACTAATAGGTAATTTTCCAATTTTTAAATTAAAACCTCTTATCCTACAATTATACAGATTGAAAATAATAGTATCGATAGCTATTGTCCCACAAGGATTAAAAATGAAAAACATTCAATAAGAATTATATCTTGCGAAAGCTTAACATCGGTGATGGCTTCGCCTAGGAAAATTCCAGCTTTCCTTTAAGTCATACGACTTGCTTTCTCTTCAGTTCTTCTACCCTTCCATTGATTAAAAACAAAATTAATCACTTAATCATGCCCAAAACACATGCACTTCATACCAATATAATGTAAGAAAAAGGCGTACAACAATACCATGCAAAATTCATGCAAAACCTAATCTTAAAGGCCTAATTAACATACATTCATGGATATTCACAGAT
Source organism: Erythroxylum divaricatum (assembly GCA_025434745.1). Lineage (NCBI taxonomy): Eukaryota > Viridiplantae > Streptophyta > Magnoliopsida > Malpighiales > Erythroxylaceae > Erythroxylum > Erythroxylum divaricatum. The sequence goes on from JANTPM010000009.1 coordinate 3,641,522, forward strand.
ATTTATATGTAATCATGCAATTATATGAAACTAAGACAAAACATAAGCTAAAAAAGTTAACAAAAATCAAATTTATCACAATTAACTAACAAATTTTCTTAAGAAAAGTATGTGCAGATGCCACCTATCAACTCCTCTACACATAAAATTTTGCTTGTCCTTAATCAAAATCAAACATAAACAATCTAAAGAAAAATATACAAAAAAATACACGCATACAATTTCAAAATTGATGACTACTGACTCAGAACATTGTGCAGTCAACTTAATCGTAAAGAATAGTTATATCACAAGTTCAATGTATTGATTTATTCCATTCTTTAATATAAACATGCACATAGATCAGGATATAAATAACTCAATTTTAAACCTATGTCACTTATAGACGTGCATTTTCAATTATCGATCATTTAAATGGTTAACTATCCAAGTTATCCTTTCATTAAAATTTTTAGCTAATTTATCATATTAGTAGGGTTTTTATTACACACATACTTTTTCTCATTTTCTTAATGTTCCCTTAGTCTTTTGACGCGATGACAAACATTGGTGATGAATGCCCCCTGTTACTCAATTAGGCCATTTTTATTAAGATGGCTTAGTTGGAGCATCATTTTAGCCTTGTGATATGAAGACAAACATTTGCGATGGATGCCTTTGGTTACTCAACTAGATCACAACTGACAACCTGCTATTAGCTCTATTCTTAACCCTTTTTTGATCAGCGAAATAGTTATTAACACACACTCTTTTTCTTTTCTTTTCTTTTTTGACCTATTTCATTTCTTTTAGTTGATTATTTTTATAAAAGGGAAACTAAGATTCTACCAATTTAATGGCTTCTAACGGTAACTAAATGTGAATTAGCAACATTAGGTGTAAAACCAAGTGTCCTATCCTAATCAACACACATGTTTATATCAAGGCTACTTATAATCTAACTTCCTAAGTTAATACATATCACCAGTTTAACAACATTTTTCAAAATTAAGCTAATTCACATAAAATTATAACCAATAAACATCCATACAGTCACATAATTTCACACAAAAATTGAAAAAAATAGGCACATTAACACAAAAACATCAATAAGGCATGCAATATGCAATGCAAATTGCATACCACTCCCCCACACTTGAACAATGCATTGTCCTCAATGTGTGAAAGTGATATACAACAAACAACAACCATACATAATATATACAAAAAATCATAAATGAATAAATAAAGAGGCATGAGAATGCTTGTTAGTATTATTGTCGAGGATCATGTTGGTGGTAGTTCCCGTTTTCCTCACAGTTCACACTTTAATTCTTCTTTTACTGTGTCAAAGAAATCAAAAACTAACATAAATAAAATATAAACACAAACAAAAACAACCCATACTAGTTTTTAAAGTCATTAACAAGACTTTGATCACTCTCTGGTTATGGGTGGGGTCTGAAAAATATTCTTTCTTTCTCAATCGCCACTTGTCCTCCAAAGTAGGGCTTGCAATGGTGGTCATTCACCCTGAAAGTTTCTCCATGTCTTGTTGCAACTCCACAACTCCATATGGGAATGCATTAATTATTCTGAAAGGTTCATTCCACTAGATTTTAACTTTTTAGGAAACAACTGGAGTCTAGAGTTGAAGAGTAAAACCATATCACCTACATGGAACTCCTTTTTTCCTAATGTGTGCATCATCTTTACCTTTTCCTTGTAGAACTTGGCATTATCATAAGCTTGTGGCCTTAATTTGTCAACTCATTTAACTGCAATTTCCTCTTTTCTTTAGCTACCTTTTAATCCCAATTTATGGCCTTGATAGCCCAGTAGGCCTTATACTCAAGTTCAACAGGTAAATGACAAGCTTTCCCTTAAATCAGCCTGCAAGGTAGTCCTAATACTTGTCTTGAAAGTTATCTTGCAAGCCCATACTACATCATCTAATTTGATTGTCCAATCCTTCCTAGAACTATTGATAATCTTTTGTAATATTTTCTTTATTTCTCTGTTTACAACCTCTACTTGACCGCTAGTCTGGGAGTGGTAACGTGTAGCTATATTGTGCTGAACTCCATATCTTTTCAATAATGCTTCAACTATATTATTGCGAAAGTAGGTACCTCCGTCACTGATAATCACCTGCAACACACCAAATCTGTTGATAATCTTCTTCAGAAACCCCTACGCCACTATACTATCATTTGCTGGTGTCGCCATCACCTTAACCCACTTCGATACATAATCAACACTTACCAAAATATATTTGTTTCTATAAGAGGACGGAAACGGTCTCATGAAATCCAGACTCCAAACATCAAAGACTTCAACTTCTAACATCAAAGACATTGGCATCTTGTCCCTTTTCGATATGTTCCTAATTCTTTGGTACCTGTCACACTTCTTCACCCAATGTTATGCCTCCTTAAACAATGTTAGCTAATAAAATCTACACTCCAACACCCTTGTAGCTATCCTATCAGCTCCATAATGTCTTGCATAAGAAAATTATGACAATGAGTTAAAATAACATTAATTTCGTTATTAGGAACACATCTTCAAATCATTCCATCTGCACAATTTCTATAAAGAAGTGTATCTTCCCACATGTATTGTTTACAATCATGTTTAAAAATTTTTTTCAGCTAGTAAGTTAAATTTGGGGGAAGGATATCACCTGTAATGTAATTTACAATGTCGGCATACCAGGGATGGTCTAATTCTTGTACCAAGAGTAGCATCTAATTAGGGAATTGCTCATTGATTTCTTCTTATAGACTTGATTCCCCTTCTTCCAATCTTGATAGGTGATTAGCAACAAAATTTTCTACTCTCTTTTTTATCCTTGATCATGATAACATATTTCTGTAAGAGTTGGATCCACCTAATTAATCGAGGCTTGATATCCTTTTTCGAAAAAGGTACTTTAAGGATGCATTATTTGTAAACACAATCCTTTTGAACCAACTAAGTAAGAACAAAATTTATCACAAGAAAAAACTATAACTAACATTTCTTTTTTCCATCGTGGTATAATTAATCTGAGAATCCATTAAAGTCATATTGGTGTAGTGAATAGCATGCAACTTCTTGTCCTTACGCTGCCTAGAACACACCCAATTGCATAATCGCTAGCATCGTACTTCAAGTTGAATGGCAATCTCTAATCTGCTTGTTGTAACACTGGTGCTGACATCAACGCCTTCTTCAACCTATCAAAAGAAATTAAACAGTCATTATCAAAAATGAAAGGAACATCTATAACTAACAAATAAGTAAGGGGTTTAGCAATTAAAGAAAAATCCTTTATAAATCAGCGATATAACCCAGCATGCCCTAAAAATGCTTAAACCCCTCCAACATTACTTAGCAGAGGAAGTTTATTGATGACTATAGTTTTTGCCTTATCCACTTCAATGCCTCTACAAGATATCTTGTGTCCCAAGACTATTCCCTCCTGAACCATAAACTAACATTTTTTCCAATTTAATACTAAATGAGCCTCTTCATGTCGTTGGATAACCTTATCCAAATTTGTCAGATATTGTTCAAAGGAATCTCCACACATTAAAAATTCATCCATAAATACCTCCAAAAAATCCTCAATCATGTCAGTAAAAATGACCATCATACATCGCTGAAATGTAGTTGGTGCATTGCAAAGTCTAAACAGCATCCATCTGTATGAAAAAGTCAAAGTTGCCTGAGCTTAATCCTTTGGATAAATGAATATCTAATTGTAGCTGGAATACCCATCCAAGAAATAGTAGAATGTATATCTTACAGCTATGTCAATCATCAAGTCCACAAAGGTAGTGGGAAGTGATCCTTCTTTGTCACTGAGTTGAGATTCCTGTAATCAAAACAAACTCTCCAACCAATGACGTCCATGTGGAAATCAACTGACCCTTTTCACTTTCCACCATTGTTGTTCTGCCTTTCTTTGGTACACACTAAATTGGACTTAACGATTCACTGTATGATATTGGATATATAATACTTGCATCCAATAACTTAATCACCTCCTATTTTACAACTTGCTGCATATCCGGATTCAAATGCCTTTGCCTATCCCTCATTGTTTTACATCCATCCTCAAGATTTATTCTATGCATCACAACACTCAGACTTATCCCTCGGATGTCTAATATCTACCATCCCATCGCTTTCATCATCCTCCTTATAACTTCTACTATCTTCCCCTCTTGTTCATCACTTTGAAATAATCACAGGTAATGTTTGATTTTCACCTAAAAATGTATAACTTAGGTGTGAAGGTAAAGGTTTTAAGTCTAGGGTGAGTGCTCTCTTATTGGAAGGTGGTATGGGTGGCTTGGTCCTCACCAAAGGTTCCTTCTAACTTTTCTCTTCTTCCTTTCCATCCTTCTCTTTTTTTCCACTCTCATCTTCTTCATTCAATTCTAATTCCCTCTCACTATTGGGCCCCGAATTTTTTTTATATTATTTATCTATTCTTTATTTTGCTTTAATTGTTTTATTATTATTTTTAGTTGAGTCTTAAATTTAGCAAGGATGAATGGGGTATTGAATAGAAATTAGAATTTAGAATGAAGTGTTATAATTATATTATTAAGTGGGTTGAAAGAGTAGAGGAATATAAGACAAATTAAGGGGCAACTTGGAAAGCCCAAGTGAAGGAGGGGCAAAATTGGAAGAAAAGGAGTAAAAACAAGAGATAAAAGTGTGGTTTGAATTAGAAAAGAAAGGAGGTGTAGTAGGAACCAAAGGGAGAAGAGAAAAATGCGAAAAAGAAGAAAGAAGAAGAAAAAGAAGAGAAATCCACTTGTGAGGTAAGCTTTCATCTTCTTATGCTAGATTCAAAAAGGGGATAAAATGGAGGTTGGGGTTTGTGTTGGAAATGAAGGAAGAAAGAAGAGAAAGATGGACCCAATTTGATTTTGGAAGTTCTAAGCTAGGGTTTTGGTTTTTCTAGCCTAGATGGGCTATGGGTAGGTTAGGTTTAAATTCAATTTTAGCATTTCTTTAACTCTTAAATTTTATGCACTTTTTTTGAATGTATGGATTGAATGGAGATTGGCTTAATTGAAGGGAATCAAGGAAATTATACTCAAGAGAGAGAGGAAGGGCAATCTTGATATTAGATTTCTAACAATTTAGGTGGGTACTATGTTTATGGTTATTGTGTGATGGGCAATGCCCTATTTGTGTGTATGATTGCGCTAAATGGCATAAATGTTGAATTGTGGTGAATATCTGAAAATGTATGATGAAATTGGATATGTTTTCTTTGAGATAAATGAAAAGTATGAAACTATGCGAAATTAATGAAATGAAAGAAACATGAGGATGCAAAATTGTGATTGATTAATTGAGCATAGATACTTGTGATTGGGTAAGAGAGAAAACCGTTTCGTTAATCACGTGCACGTTGATCTATAGAATTTTCCTGACTTCCCGCTTGAGGCCACGAGATCTTGAGAAATCGGACTCGTTTTGCTCGCGGTATAAACCGTTTCGTTCCACGGAAACTCTCTAGCCATTGGTTGTGCATTTCATTATGAAGTTGTTGAGATGATGCATAATAAAGTGCTATGATTGATAAAAGATTTCATGATATGCTTTTGGTGATAAATTTTGGTTGTTTATGAATTATGGGATGAAGTTGCTAATAAACTGGATTGCTTGATATATATGTGTATTTGTGCTTGTGGTATGGCTCATTACCGATGGCTATAAATGTATTAGCCACTGAGCCGAGTTGCTCTCCTCACTTTCCCTTCTTAGGTGCAAAACAAGTCGAGCGTGAACCTTGCAAGGCATCGAAAACTCCAAGGCTTTAGATACTTTTGTACTAAGTTAGTAACTAGCCATTTTGGATAGCTTTTCAAGCATATCAAACATTGAGCATCTCATGTATTGTGTATCTTGTGCTTAATTCTTGATGGATATGTTGATATGTAATTAAAGCTATGCATGAATATTTATTTTGGTTGGAAATGAGAATGAGCATGATTGTGTTGCTTTATGGATAATGTATGAAATTGTGTATGACTTTTATGAAAGAAGAATGTGTAGGTGCATCTTCTTCATTATTGAGTTTGGAATTGGTCATTTGTTGTGGAATAGTATGTTGTAGGTTTGAAGGGTATATGAGCTGATTTGGTTGAGTTGGAGCTCAAAAGTATCGAAGGGTACTTGGTAGTGGGTGAAAATTTCAGAAAATTGTGTTTTGAAAACTTCCGGGTATAATTGACATTAAATGTGATTGTATTGAAAATAAGGAGTAGAAGGAGTAGAAAGAATGTCTTGGTATGAGTTGTGATAAGTAGTGATTTGGAAAATGTTCACTGAGTATGCTTCGGTCTGTTAGCTATAACTTCTCCTTTAGTTGTCCAAACAAGATGATTCTTAATTTGGATTAAACTAAAAATAAATAGCTACATTTTTTTTGAAGACATCGAATTTCAATTCTGTCCCTAAGAATCACAAAAGTTGTCATGAAGTTAAGAATTTGGTGCAATATGTTGGTGTATGAATGGGAAGTTCGTCTTTGGACTTTAAGGGCAAATTTGGGATTGATATAAATATATTTTGGCAAAGTTGTCTTTTGGAAAGTTTTAGATCTTTCTTTTATTTTTCCAACAATATATAGTATGAAAATTTTGGATATTGGAGTCAAAAGTTATAATCCTTATAAGTGGAGACATTCTGAGGAAGAAAAGCAGATGATAGAAATGAGACGATAGAAAAGCAGACGATAGAAATGAGACGGAAGAAAAGCAGACGATAGAAATGAGACGATAGAAAAGCAGAGGATAGAAATGAGATGGAAGAAAAGCAGACAATAGAAATGAGACGATAGAAAAGAAAAGCAGACGATAGAAATGATACGGAAGAAAAATGAGATGATACTAAAGTTAGAAGAAAGAATTGGCCTTTGAGATCTTCATGAAAGTTATAGATATAGAAGTCCTCTTTCTAATGGTTAAAAAATGAAGTCAATCAGACATCTGTAACAGAAGTTATGACATTCATACTGAGACATATACATTTCAAGTGAGGGCATAAATGTGTTGGAGTCTTTTAGCCATAACTTCTTCTCTAGACCTCCAAAGGACCTGATTCTTAAATCATAGGATTTGTAAGACTTTTCTATACATCTCCACCAATAATTGAATCTATCTGAAATTTATGGGGAGAGGTTGAGTGAAAAGATTGAGATAGGTACAGTGAATGTGTTCTTCAATAATATAAGCTGAGGTTATCTCACTAAACATGCTTCATTATTTTTTTGCGATATCTTGATATGTAGAGATCCGATTGGGTTGATTTTTGTTTCAAATTAAACTAGAGACATGGAGATACAACTTATCTGAAGAAATTAAATATCAATTTAGGCCTTAAGATTTTCAATCTTTGGACCGAATTCGGGTGTAGTATTCGGTCTTGGTTAAATGTGAGCCCTCCATGCGGCTATGTTTTCAAATGTTGGACTTCGGAAGCGAGGTCCAACACTTCTGTTTCAGAATTTTAGGCCTATGGACCCAAAATTTGGTAGAAAACAAAATGAAACCAGTAAGAATCTAATGATCATAGAGCATTAGAGTTCAGAAATGAAGAATGATATAAGTCGCTAAACTAACAACAAAGATAGGAATGAGAGTGATAAAATCTTAGTATTTGATCACCATTTGCAAAGTAAATAAGATCATAAGTTATTAAAGAACCTAAAACAAGAGTTTCTCTAAATATAAGAAATAACCAAAAATCTTGTCTAAGTGTACTTGATTAATCAATATAATAATCTTCTATTTCTTTATATCCATAAATTAAAATAACCCTTTATAGACATAAAGTGTAGAAAAATTATAGAAAATAGAGATGGGAATTGTGAAATTAGGATTACGGATTTTGTTATGTAAAACAATTTAATTAGTTTAAATATTTAAGATTAAGGATAAAATAAAATAAAATTATTTTATTGTTGATTAGAATTGAAAATATCTTGATGTATTGACTATAATTGAGAGTGTATGGGTTACAAATTTGTATACTTGAATTATGAATTGGATAATTATAGATTTTGTGATATAAATGTGGACTGAACTGAGAATAAACATATAGTTTGGAGACCCAATTTGAGTTATGATTATTGGTCGATATAGAAGTGTATTTTTTTTTGCAGGATTGACCCTTCTTCCAAAAGGGGGAAGCCCATTTTATAGGAAAAACTTTGCCGAATTTTCAATAGGGTCCTCATAAAATGTGACATCACCATTTTTCAATTAAAACAAGTGCTCCTCAGTATTAACTGATGATTGAATTAATACAATATAGATAATGACCTTGATTGAGTATAATATTTCATAGCAATTGATGTGTTAAATTTCCCGCTTTCTAACCTGTGAACGAATTTGTTCTTAGTTGTAGGAATTGATTTGTTTCTAGTATTTTCATTTTGAGCGAGTTTGAAGAGAAGCTTTGGCAAGTATTCAAATGTCATTTTCGTATATGGTGTCACAATGTCAAAAATTAAATTTCACATATTTTAATGACATTTGTATCAGTTTCTATATTTTTCATTCTAGCTTCGTCGTCATCATCTTTGTCCACATACTTTAGGAAGATCCTTCTATGTGTCGGTTGAGGTAAGTGAATTTGTTTTTTACAATGTTTTTTTGAACTTGGTTTAATTTGGGTATTTGTTTTTTACAATGTTTTTTTGAACTTGGTTTAATTTGGGTATTTGTTTGTGGTATGAACTTCGGTTTATCATTTAATTAATATAGGATGAGTTTGACTTATATTATAGTTCCAGTTACCTTAAATTGTCAATCCGTTGTTTCATTGATTCTTATTCCATTGTGATTAGATTCTCTTTACTTCTCGTGTGTGAATTTTTACATGTATCTTTTGAAAACTAGCTATATGTTTAAAAATTTATTAACAAAAGTATTCATATTTTGATTAATACTTATTATATTTAGAAGTAGTAAATATTTAATATAGGACTTTTAATGATTGAAAAGATCTTCTAACATATATTATTATAAACATATATGTTTGATCTTTATTATAGGTTCGTTTTTTAGATTTGAACCCATAAACTTTAAACCATAACCCGTAATGATTACTTCTATAAGGCTTATTGGTGAAAAGTACAAGGAGCTTAGAAGTCACAACCAAAATGTGTTGTCCTGATTCATAAGTCTTATCTTAGATGTTCTGTAAACTTTGGCGAACATGAAGGATACTAACTATGGAATCACTGTTTTAAATTAACAGTTTTGCAGAAATGAGTTATGTTGATAGATCTTGGATGTATAGACCATTAACACCTGATGGTTATATTAATCCTGAATTTGTTGCCGGAGTTGAAGCTTTTATTCATTATGCATATTCTCAACCTACATATATGGATGGGTCGAAGATTAGATATCTATGTAAAAAGTGCAAACACAAATGTTTCCTTTCTATTGATGAAGTTAATGGGCATTTACTGAGAAAAGGGTTTGTCCCCAATTATTTTGAGTGGACACGATATGGGGAACCTAGCATTTGTAGAAGCTCAAGGGGTAATCAAGCTGAATCGTCTGTTAACTTTAATGAGTTTGAAGGGGGATTGGATTTAGAACAAATTATGTGGATGGGACTGAAAATCCATACATGCAAATGGTTTATGATGCAAGCGGTAATACCTTTAAGGAAAATATGGAAAATGTTAAAGAAGAACCTAACCCACATGCAAAATAGTTTTATGACTTACTACAGTCAGCAGACCAAGAGTTATGGTCAAATTGTTAGACAATGACCCAATTGTCTTCGATTGCACGAATATTGAACATAAATTCTGAAGGGTATATTTCAGACGGTAGTTTTGATAAAATTCTTGAGTGGGATAATGAATCATTGCCTCTTGATCATGCAATGGTTGATAATTTTTATAATATAAAGAAACTTATTAGGGATCTTGGTTTACCTGTTGAAAAGACTGATTTTTGCAAATTAGGATGTATGTTGTATTGGAGAGATGATGGTTAATTACAAGAGTGCAAATTTTTTGCTCATCCAAGGTTCAAGCCTAGAAAGTGTTCAATAAAACATAAATTAGTACCCTGGAAATGGATTTACTATTTCCCACTAACTTCAAGACTTCAAAGACTATATACTTCTGATATTACTACATCGTACATGAGATGGCATAATGAAAACGAATAGGAAGACGGAATAATGAGTCATCCTTCAGATGCATTGACATGGAAACTTTTCAATGACACCCATCTTAAGTTTGCAATAGAAAATAGAAATGTAAGGTTGGGATTGTCGACGGATGGATTCCAACCTTTTGGTCAATCCGGCCAGCAATATTCATCATGACCAATGTTAATAACTCCTTATAATTTTCCTTCATGGATGTGTATGAAGGATGCATATATGTTCTTGATAGTGATTTTGCCAGGCCCTTCAAATCTGAAGCATAAAATTGATGTTTTCTTACAACCATTGATATCAGAATTGCAGCATCTTTGGGCATATGGTGTTCAGACATATGATGTGTCTCTGAAACAGAATTTTATGTTGAGAGCGGCATTG
>JANTPM010000009.1:3681679-3697587 GCA_025434745.1 Erythroxylum divaricatum
TGAGGGATTAGATGTGCGTGATTATATTGAATATGTGTCACACATGACACGCGTGTTCGATATCTTCCAGTATCGAAAGTCTTAGAGGACGGAATGATAGACTTTTGTTATCTTTGGATCAAATGTTTTTGTTTTTGAACTTAATCGACCATACAGTAACATGGCTTAACCGTATTTTAAACTGGTTTTAAAACTTGAGTCAATAACAGAATTGATTATTATCCAAAGGGGAGAATTTTAGATATTTTTCCATTTGGTGGACAACGATTAATTGTATTTTTTAGTTTTTCAATTACTTATTAGTTAAGTTACGTAATTTGATCTGAATAAAGATAATAAAGTTGACCTAATAAATGATTTAGATTAATGAGTTCAAATCTAAGAGAAAAATAGACCCCGATCATTGTTGATTAGGCCCATATAAGCATATAATAGGGAAGTTCGATATAGAGGCTATATAAAGAAGTTAAGGACTCCTATAATTGCTCAATTCATTCGTAAACGTAATGTTACTCTGACTCATTCAAAAGTTCACGCTTTAAAAAAACTACTGAAAGATGTTGAACATGTCCCAGTGAGTAGATCTTGTGAAGGCGCTGGTAGATTCGAGCTAATTTCAACCTCAGAGAGCTCCTTGAAATATTAGGGAATCAAAATAAGATATTTATGCATTTCTTCATTCACATTTGACCTGAGACGCATAACAGAGGCTTTCATTACTTGTTACACCATTAACTTCTATAAAAGAACATATAATAGTCATGTCAATATCAATATCAATTTCTGATGGATAAGTAAAACATGTAAAGCTTTTACAAGTGCTTTCCTAATTGCTACATGCAAGTGAAATTTCGAATTTAAGGAATTTTTTTAGGTTGAATTGTTTTTTATAAATTAGGTATATTAATAAGACAAATAATTTGAATATGGTCTTATGTCATTTGAATATGATTGAAATGTTATTTATAAATTAATATAATATTTTTAATAATTAAATTAAAATAACATTGTTTTAAAATTTTTGAATTATTAATATTTTCAAATTGATATTCACCTCAATTTTTAGACTTAAATTTAACTTAAAATTCAGTTAATATAAATTTATCTTATTAATTTTAAATTAAGCATATTTAAGAAAAGGAGAATTTTCATTCCTGACATAAATAAATCAGAGAAGACTCTTTCGTTCAACTCAATCAGGTCCTTTGGGGTTGACTGTTACTAAGGGGCCGCCTACTGAGTGTAATGAGAAACAGCCGTCCCCGCGACTAGAACTAGTCTCCTTGAAAGGACACATTGAATTTTATTTAAAAGGTAGTCAACACCATCACTCACTCCCAACGCGTTTCGGTTTCCAATTGGCCAGTTCCTAGAACGCTTGACAGACGCTCCACCTATACTTTGACTCATTCTTCAGGAAACGAATTACATGCCAACAGCTAAGAAACTTGAAAAATCTTAACCACGCAGGGAATTTACCTGGGCTGGGCATGAAATGCCAAACAATTGGCTGCTTCCATCGACAAGTACAAAAGGCTAATAAGAGGCAAATGAATGTCTGCGCGGCGTCCATGTCTTTTTAACTTGAGCAGAGACATGTTCACATGTACCTTTTTCAGTGCATAAAATAAAATGGGACATACAAAGGTGACTCAGACCAGTAAATCACAAACACACTCGTCACTCACTTTGTCTGCATCCGTTGTAGCTGGGCTCACACACATACTCATCACTCACTTTGTCTGCATCCCTTGTTGTTGGGCCCGCCACTCACAAGTACTGAGCAGCCGGAACCCCACCACGTTCCCGTTCCCGTCCCCTCCCTCTCATCTTGGAAGGAGAAAAGTATGTGAAGGGAGTTTTCTATTTAATGTTTGTTTTGTTTTACTGTTTATTTAATGTGATCGGGTTTGAACATTAAAAACTCTTCTAAAATTGGGGTCCCTAACTAGTTGCAACTGCTTCGTGTTGGACCTCAAAGATTCTAAATTGCTACTGCTTCGTGTTCGACCTCAAAGATTCCAAGTAAACTAGCTCACGCAGACTTTTTATTTTAATGTTTTCATCGTAAAAGGTTTTAACTTTTCTTTCTTCAGTCACCACCACTAGCCTCCTTTCCTTTATTTGTCCAACAAGCCAAAAATTCATGGCTTTGTTAATGTACGAAGTGGTGAAAGAGAGTGAGGATGAAAGTTTGTGGTCCTCGCCACTTTTCACTTTTCCTGCTATACTACCATAATTCCCACTGCCTTTTTATTTTTCATTTCTTCTATTAACTTCTCCACCCTTTAAAGGCCTCTCCAAGTTTCTATTCTCTTTTTTATTTAATTTTCACTCTCGGGTTTTTGTATACCAAATAAATGGATGGCAAAGGGAAGCAAAGTATGGCCATTGGAAGGGTTATCAAGAAGGAAGCTGATTATTGTGAGGAGTCATCTGATGATGATGGGTATGAGCAGCAGCAAAATGGGTCTCTAGAGGATGAGTTTGAGAGTTATAGGAAAAAGAGAGTCTTGAATAGTGGTGGTGGTGGTAGAAGGAAAGGTCCAGTGGGTGGTGTTGGGAATGGAGGATTGAGGTGTTGCCAAGCTGAGAGGTGTGCGGCTGATCTGAGTGATGCAAAACCGTACCACAGGAGGCACAGGGTGTGCGAACCTCACTCCAAAGCTCAAGTTGTGGTTGTGGCTGGCATCAGGCAACGCTTTTGCCAGCAATGCAGCAGGTTTCAATTGTTCCTTCTCTTTCTTATTGTTTGCTCATATGTGCAATTTGGTGTCTAAATAATCCATGCTTCAATGTTTGATTTCTCCTTTCCTCTTGGACCAAATAGGTATGACTGTGTACTTGCCTGGTATAGTTCTGGGCATACTTGCTTTGTATAGTTTTGGGTAATTACTATTTTCTGTAATTCAAGGTTGTTCTCGGTGGAGCTGATTCTATTAAAAGTTAGTCTTTCACACTGTCTGATTATGCTCGATGGCAGAGTAGAATAATGGATGGATATTTAACAGTCGAACCAATCTTGACAGATTTGAGTACAAGAGGCCTTGGTTGTCTTCGTTGATTGTTTATTCGAAACTTTCCACCTTCTGAATAATATTATAAACGCAAAACTGATGGCAACGTTGTGCTAAAGTAAGATATGGTCTGTCAGTTTCAATTTTGCACTGCTTGATTCTTCCTTCTTAATCTGGCGTCTTGGTGCTCTTGTATTTAAACCATTAGCTGTTCTTGATTTATGCTTCAAACTTCACAGGACATTATAATTTTTTGAATTCCTGTTTCTGAAAAGGTTTGAACATCCTGTCTTACGAAATTCGTGTTTAGCTAATTCCAAATCAAAAAAAAAAAAAATTATGCTAAGCACCTAAATTCCTGGCGGACATACACAGATTAACAGACTTTTGTCATCGTTGTAATGTTGATGTAGGTTCCATGAACTCTCGGAGTTTGATGAAAATAAAAGAAGTTGTCGCAGGCGTTTGGCTGGACACAACGAGCGACGAAGGAAAACCTCTGCTGAATCTCATCAAGAAGGCTCAAACCGCAAAGGTACAGGCTCTGAGCTGAAAGATGTGGTCTGTGGGCAGGTGGATGATAGGGGAAGGATTAAGATAACTATCCAAGAAAATGCAACTTACAAGCATTTTCAGATCAGATAAGTCCCATTGAACCTGAGCATGCTCGCTCTCTTCTGTCACCTGAAATAAATGTTATGACCTTGTCGTGTTTTGTGTCTGTTAAGAGTGCCACTAGTTTGCAGATACATCTTTCAGAGTACTCTTACAGGTGCATCTCTTGGCCCTTGATCATGTGTTCTGTCGCTCTATCGAACTTGTAAAGATCAATGCAGAACTTATATTTAGCTTGTATCCTCCGTTGTCTTTCCAAAAATAATTTGACAGGCAGAACTTATATTTAGCTTGTATCCTTCATTGTCTTTCCAAAATAATTTGACAGGTCACTGTTATCTTCTCAGATTATTCTTTATATGCTCATATTTTAGGTAAACAACCAAATATAATCCATTTTTATCTTCTTGCAATCCAAATATTACTCTTCATTGCATTCAAATGGTGAAAGAATGCAGGAGATTTGCAATTGAGTTGTTTTGAGATATGATGGAGATTACAACGTAAACTTACACCACAAACAGGTTAAAGAAAAAAGAGAAATAAAAGAAGAAATGATGTAAAAATTATAATTTATGTACTTTACTTAATGTAGGTTACCTTTGCATGAAGAGTAAAATTTGCGCTATGTATCTTTAAAATTACAATATAAAAGATAGGTTATATATATATACATATCAATTTCCAAATTCCTTTGTGATAGAAGCAGAAAATGACTGTTTTGGTTTTCAGTAGAGCATGTTTCTTTAGACAGAATGGTTGTTGAATCTCCCTTAAACCAGAGTTATGATTCAACTAAAGAGATAAACTTATCATGCCTTATAAGCATAAGCATAAATGCACCAATGAATACATTAAATAATTACACTTTACATGTACTCACCTAAGTTCCTAATTCTCAAACATTTATAACTAACACATCACTTTTATCATAAAACACATTTGTGTTCATAAGTATGCTTCATTACTTTAACAACTTATAAGTTCCAAATTAGATACTTTGTTATGTAATAGCACCTTCTTTAAGTTATTACTTCAATTAAAAATCCAAATCTTATTCAACCTTTAATGAACTTATTCCACATCTAACTAGGTTCATTTTACACCTTAATTAAGTCCAATTAAACCATTATAAGCTACCTTAACCTTATATGGTCTAACAATTTCCCAAAACCAATCTTTTCTCCTTCCTAATTACTTCCCATGACCGTAGGAATAAACCTTATAAATCCCATGATCATGGGATGAGTAGGTTCACTTACCCACAATCTCCAATTTGTTTCCAAAACTTGATTTCTTCACTTCCATTCGACACACCTTCACCAAGACCATCAATTTCACTTCAATTCTACCTTATTCATGCTTTAATACCTCATCAAATTCATGTTCAAACCAATTCAAAAATCAATCATTAAGTAACTTACAAATCAATATCTTCCACACATTAAAACCAAACCAGAAGTTATAATTTCATGCCAATTCAATTAGCATAAAAATTGTATTAATACATGATATCAAGTTTATAATTCCCTTACCTTCTTAACTTCAAAGAATAATTCCAAAGAATCAAGCCAACTAGTCTACGAAGCAACCAAACACAACTCCTAAACCAATGTGCAAATTTCAGCACCAACATAGCAATAACATAGAAAATAACAAAACTTACTTCTTGATACAATAACTTACAAATATTCCAAGTGAAGATGATCCTAATTCAAACAAAATTCTTAAATTTGAGAGGAAATGAGTGAGTTTCGGTGGAGAGAATGAGCAAAAGAAGGAAGAGTTATAGTAGAAACTAGCCATTGCATAAGGTCATGCCATGTGTAAGATGACTCATCTTGCTCTAGGCCCACTTGTTACATAAAGAAACAAGCCATATGTCCTCTCCCTAGCTAGCACATATGTTCTTCTATGAACCTGCCAAATGTCACAATTTAATTAGGTCATTTGTCACTCAACCAATGTTGCCAAATATCAATGCATCAATTATGCCAAATGTCACTAACTCATAGGCTTAGTCATTTCAATTTTCATGTACCAACTTATCTTGCCACTTGACAATTTTCCTAGTCCAAATGTAAATTTTAATACCTCAATTCTCTAATGGTATCAATTAATTCCAATTCACCAAGTTGGATCCATTAAACCCAAAATTCAAGTCATATGAAATTCTTAATCATATCATAATTTTTTAACACCTATCATAAATGTACTTTTATGATTATGTAACATTCTAACTAGCGAACAATTTGGGGCCTTACAAGCTATTCTAACAAATTTCAGCTTTTCCACAATGCAACTCTTTTTGTAATTTTAACATTTTAGGGATACTTTTGGAATGAAATTAAGTGGATAAATGCTAGAAAGAACCCTAGAAGCCTTAAGAACTATGTAAGAATATAAATCACTCAAAAAAGAGCAACCACTATCTTCCAAATTGAGAGAGCAAGGAGAAGCAACAAGAGTAATGTTGAAATTCCAAATTTCAAGTTTGAGTTCAAATCAAGTTCTTTCTTTCTTTCCTTTGTTTATTTCATTAAACTAATGGGTAACTTGGATTTGAATATGTTATTCAAATTTATGATGCTATAATTATCATATTTGGATTTGTTCTTGAGTTATTTTATGACTTGATTGTTGTTGATTTCAGATGCTATCATTTTCATATTTGGATTTGTTCTTGAGTTATTTTGTGACTCGATTGTTGTGATTTCAAATCAATTTTTTGGTGTTGTGATGTTTGGGTCTGCTAATACTTCAATAATACATCAAGAGAGTGAGTCAAAAGTAATACAATTAGGTTGGGTAATGAGAGCTAGTGACCTAACAAGTATCACAAATATCAATTTGGTAATCATACAAAGAGAGATCTTGTGAAAAAACCTAATTATTCGATAGATCACTTAAGAACTAGTTAAAAACATTAGGTAGATTTTGTGAATCGAGAGGTTGCAAAATCTGAAATTTCGTTATCAATTAGGATTAATCAATTAGGGATAAATGATTAGTTCGAGAGAGAGTAACCAACCCTTCAAAAATCTAGAATTGACATCAAATTGAATCAATAGCGGTTAGGGAGTAAAATAACAATAAAATGAATCCTAAGCTTCATCCTTGATGTTAATCACATATTTATGGTAACTCATTTTTTATTGATTATTTTCTTAGTTTCAATTATTTGTTTTAAATTTTAGATGTTTTATTTTCATTCAATTCATATCATGATGCCTTGGACAAATTTAGGTTCCCTTAGTTCTAATTATTTTGATAGGTGTTTAATTGATTATGAAATTATCCCATAACATTTAGAGATTATTGACATGAAAATACTTAAGATATTCACTTTAACTCATATATGATTTTAGGTACAATTTGGACATGTGGGTCATTTTCAAAGATTTATTTTTGTTTGTCTTTATGGAGCAAACAAAAGAAAATAAAAGTCAAGGAGAAGATAAAAAAATAAAAGAACAAAGAAGAATTAAAGTGGCCAACCTTGGAAGCCAAGAGCAACAAAAACGACTTGGAATGGAGCTTAAAACGACATGAAGAGAAGGCTGTGGGCTAGGAGTAAAATGCATGTGTACACTGCGTTTAAGCGACGTCCCAGGAGAAAGGAGAGCAAGGTTTTAATTGATGTATGACCCTTATTCATCACATCACAAGCAACAGTGGAGGAGCGTAGTGGAGGAGTGGAGACGCAACAGGTGATTGGCAGCTTGGACACAGGCGTGAAGGCTAACAGTTGTGGCTTAAAGAAGCTCTAGCTCAGGAGAAGAGAGGTTGCACAATGAGAAGTTGGGTAAATGGGCTGAACCAAGGGGATTTTCGGCTAGGTATTGGAATGGGGACTGAAGCATTTTTTTGGTAAAGACCCATGAAGGGCTAGGCATCCCGACGCTGGTTTGGAGGTAACATCGACGCCGACTTCCGAGTTTAAATATTTTTTTTATTATTTTTTTTTCTCTCATTAAAAATTGATTGTGTTATCCTATGTTAATTAATTTAGGTATTGTGTATGGATAATCGAATTTTCATTATTATTCAGTTATTTGTGTATAAACCCATTGGGTATTGTGAGATGATGATTTTAAAACGTTCATTGAATCGTTAATTGCAAATCTATTGCTAGAATTTCGATATAATCTGTAATTATTACGTTGAAATTCATGCGTAACGACTAATGATTCATAATCATTAGGGATAACATGAATTAGGTTAAATGATGCAACGTATGTGGTTGTTGCCTTGATTAATCAGTTTTCTTAATTTGTAATGCTACCGCCTAATTAAATCTAAAGATCGTATCCTAGGTTATTTGGTGGTTAGGTTTAATTAACGATCGTATCTTGATTAAACAAAACCTAAGGAAAAACTCGAGTTAATTATTAACCCACGATTAATAGTTTATAGGAGAGGTTAGAACAACAAATCAATGAAATATGTTTAATTAGGGTGTAGGTCGAGATTGAATTCCCCACTTTTATCATTTTTGTATGTTTTCTTTAATTTATTCTTTTTTATTAGTTAGTTTCATTTTATTTTCTTATTCCAAAAATCCAAAACCCCCGGTTAAACCTAAACACCAGTTAATTTCATTTCATAAACTTTATATACACTCTCTATGGGATTGACCTAGACTCACCACTACTATAGTAGTAGTTTAGTTATTTTATTTTGACTAGCGTAATGACGCGTAGTCAAATATTCTCATGGGGTCGACACCTTTAATACTACACGTTTACGATCTGTATAATTGCAGATATTGGGAGTTTTATTAGAAGTAAAACTTGCTTAACAAGTTTTTGGCATTGTTGATGGGCAATTAGTTTAGGACTTTTTGAATCCCTTTGTTTTACGAAATTATTACCATTTTCTTGTGATTGTGGTAACCAATTACGAGAAATTAAAAAAAGAAAGAAGAGAAGAAAGTTTGGGCATAAAGTTGTACACACATCAATTTTGACATCACAAGGCAATAATGAAGAATATGAAAAGTTAAATGCCAAGAAGAGATAAAAAGAAAGATAATGGTGGAAATACATCATAGGGAGCAAAGGACCCTTGCAAACTTCACTGAGGTAAAATTTGGTCGAGGAAGTAATCATCCTCATTGGAACACTTACAATCTAGGGTGGTTTTAAAGTAATCATCCTCATTAGAACACTTATAATCTAGGGTGGCAAAACCACCCAGATTTCTTTTTGTCTAATAATGCAAGAACTCAAATGGGAATTCAAGACCTGCCAGAATTTCAACAAAATGAGCCCAGTTCATAGGATTCTAAATTGGACAAGATCATGGACAAGCTCATGAACATGGAAAAGGCCTAGAAGAATGATTGAACCCAAGTTTTCTATATTGTTTAGTGATATTTTCATGGTTTTTGTTATAGTTTTCAGCTCTTTTTGTTGGATATTGTGCTTAATTTAGCTTAAGAGTGTTTATTTTAAATTAATGTAGTTTGAGGGTAAAATTGTCATAATTAGTTAGTAATTACACTCACTTGGTTTCTAGGACAATTGATATTACAAACTATTATTTTTCATTGTAGGACACTCAAGAAGTAGAGCAAAGAGTGAAGACTAAGAAATTGAAAGTCACAAGATCAAGCAAGAAGACCTCTTGGGAAAAGTTTCGAAACCTTTGAATCAATAACCTAGACTCAAACCATTTTTGAAAATTTAACTTACCCATTCATGCAAACCGACCCGAATATCGATTTAGAAACCCTACTTTGGGATGTGACAAAAGGATTGAAGAGGAGAGCCTCCATCTGATCCTCTATCATCTTTCTCTCATCTAACCCTAATTTCCTCCATTTTCCACTATCAAAGCTCCACCATGGGTGACTTAGATTCATTCCTAGTTGTGAAGTTTTCTAGTGCCATGCTTGGCTAGGCATTTCTTTTCCTCTTGAATATGTAGCAATGGCTGGAGTTCAATGAGCTTAAAAGAGGAGTACTTTAATCCATGGTTCAGCTATGAATTTATAAATTCCTAGGTCTAGGATTTGTAATTTTTAGTTGAGCTACTTGATTATAGTTTTAATCAAATGTTCAATATTCATTATGTGTAGTTTAGATTGGTTTATTTAGAATTTTGACCTTAAATATATGAAGTTTCATATATGTCTATTTGTAATCTTCTTGATTCTCTCTTATCTTGCATGGTTATGTTTGATATTAAGTTGATTCTGGATTTCATTTGACCTATTGCATTGGCTAATCCTATTACACACACTAAGAGCACTTAACAAGATTTTAAAAAATGGAGTCCCATTGATTAAGATCTTGGACTTAAAGAGTACTTTAAGGTTTACCATTTTGAAGCTTAGTGATTTCTACTCCCACTAAAATCAATTTCAAACTATGAAAGCTAGAGCTCACTTTCAAGAGGATTCTATCACTGTTTAATCTCCTTTTTTTCATCTTTCTGTTTTCTATATCCCTAAAATCCAAAAAAATTCAATTTAGTTCAATTAATGATTTCGAAAATCAAAAACCCCTTTTTTCCCAGTTACCTTGCATAGCATGGCATATAGGTTAACTTAGGTTCATTTATTTTAGGTTCTGATTAAGTGAATGACCCAAGGTTGCACCCTATAGTGCAATCCTTGGATTATTTTGATTTAACCTCCAATGGTTTTATGAATAGGTTCGAATCAAATCTCGCCACTGCCGGCGAACCAAGAAATTGATTCTTTATGTTAACTTTTGTCATGTTGTTGTTAAGCAGGGTTAAGAACCTTTTTAGATTGCATTATAGATTGTTTAGCTTCATACTTGTCAATAGCATAGGTTTTCATTTTGCATAGCATCAAAATTTTTGGAAATACAAACAAAGATATTGATTTTTTCATTTTTCATACTTAGCATTTTACATTTGCATATTTTAGAGTCATGTTTACGACTTTTTGTGAACTTTTGTCGTGACCAACTCCTTGTTTTACCATGGCCAACTTGCAGGATCTTATGAGGATTCCTTTTGGAACACTTTCGCAGCGGCTAACACCTGGCTTCGTTGCGGCCAACTTTCCTTCACAGCTTTGAAAATTTCTTTACTTGTGCATACATACTTTCACACACCCATACACTTGCATCCATCACATCTCATCTTTTTACTTAACTTTGTGTGCTTGCGAGTCAATTTTGTTCACTTTTATTCTATTTTGAATTTTTCCCTTGTAAGCCCCAAAAAACCAAAATCCTACCCTTCAATCCTAATATTGAGAGAAGTTTGAGAAAAATTAGAAAAGAGAATAGAGTAGAAGGGACAAGTAAGGAAGTTGTTGAAGAGGAGAATATCTCAGTGGAATTTAGCCTGTCAAGCAATGAGGGTGAGTCATTAGAAGGTGAGATAATAGCTAAAAACCTAGCTAATTTTTAAAACCCTAACTTTAATGCCTACCAACTTAGGAATGGTGATAATAGAGGTAATGAGGAGCATGAGCGAGTTAGTGAGAACAATGACAACCTTAGAAGGAAGACCATTAGGGAAGCTACTACCTCTGATGTGAATTATGATCCTTTTACTACTGTTTGCCCTAGTTTTGATGTGAATTTTGAGATTAAAGGATTGCTTATTAACACTCTTCCTAAATTTTATGGTTTGACAGGAGAAGATCCCTAGATTCACTTGCAATCGCTATCCATGATTTGTCAAAACATAAAATTGGTGGGTGCTTCTCTAGATCAAGTGCTATAGAAAGTCTTTCATCTATCCTTGAAAGATTGATAGACCTCAACACTGGAGAGGCTTGGGATCTAATTAAAAAAATGACTCTGAATCACCATCGGTATAGTGCTAGGGACATTAGAGGAGTATATGAGTTGGGAGCTTCAAACATTCACTCTAGAAGAATGGAAAGTCTTTAGTCTAAGGTAGACTTTTTAGAGAGTAAAATGGCCACTCAGCTATCCCTCATTACCGTAGAGTTAAAAAATATGAGTGTGCATCATCCACCAACCCCTATGGATCTTACTAAACCTAGTTGTGAAACTTGTGGTTTTGTGATTCATATTTCTAGTGTCTGTCCCAATCATTATGAAGAGGTATCTACTATCTATCAGGGTCAACCAAATCAGAAGTAGGACCCTTATTCTAATACATATAACGAGGGATGGAAATCAAATCCTCGACTTGGATGGAGAAATGAAGAAAGTAGAACTCTAAACAGATTTCAACATGGTGGAGGGGTTGGTCCATCTACTAACCAGTTCCAAAACCAATAATAAGCTTCAATCGTCCCACAAAAGGAAGACACAAATCAACTCTTGCATAATATGATGGCATTGATGAAGGAGGAGAGGACTTCTAATGACAATCGATTCAATTCCCTATCTTCTCGGATTCAACAAGACTCTTCTAGGAATGCTACCAGATTCAATGCCCTAGAGAAAAGAATGGAGCAATGGGAGACAAAGACTGAAAACATCAACTCCTACGTCACTCAGCTATCTCATAATATGAGTGAGCAATATGCTAGGGAGCAGTGGCACTATTCCATCAAACACTGTTATAAAACCTAAGGGTTTGAATGCCATCAGTCTTCGAAGTGGGAAGCAAGTGAAGTTCAGTGATCAAGATGAGGAAGTAGATGAGGAGGATATTGAATGTGATGAGTTGGCTCTTATACCTGCAAGGGTAAAGAATTCTGAAAGCTCTAAGGAGAGAGCATTATTAGATGAAAAGGAGTCCATATTTTTAAATAGCAAAGGAACAAATTCTGAGAGCAACCATGAACAAGCAACAGAAAGGGAGCATGTTGAGTCAAGCAAACATAGAGCCAATAAAGCCAATGGTAAGGAGGTAAATCTTAAAGACCTTCCTTTTCCTAATTCATATTTGATGAGCAAATGAATGACTAAAACTAGCAAGAAAAAATATTATTGATTTGTTTAGTAGAGTGGAAGTCAATATTCCTTTGGTTGATCTTATGAAATGGGTTCCTGCTTATGCCAAATACCTTAAAGACCTATGTACCCATAAGAAGAAGTTTAGACCCAATGAAAGAGTTCAAGTAAGCTCAAATGTGTTTACTCTATTTAAACCTCAAATTCTTATGAAATGCCATAACCCTAGATCTTTTACTATCCCCTGCACTTTAGGTAAAGTTACTATAGGGGAGCTTTGTTAAATCTAGGGTAGCTATTAATGTTGTGCTTAAGTCTGTTTACACTTCATTGGGAGTTAAGACTCTTAAGTTTACCACTATGGTACTCCAATTGGTTGTCTATTAGGTACCCTGAGGGCATTATAGAGGATATTTTGGTCCAGGTTAAGGATTTGGTTTTTCCTGCTAATTTTTATGTGCTTGACATGTCTTCTGAACTTGTTCATCACACCACCCTAATTCTTAGTAGACCTTTCTTAAGGACTACTAACACCATGATTAACATGAAAGAAGGCACCATCACTATGGAAGTAGGTGATCACAAAGTTTGTTTTAATATGTATGAAGCAATGAAACATCCTTATGAAGATTACTAACTTTTGGGTGTTAACATGATTGATATTGCTGTTGATGATGCTTGCTCTGCATTTGAATTGCAAGATGATTCCTTTGGCTCTGAACTGTATTCACTTGATTCTACTAATAAGGAAGACACCATTTCTTCCTTTTCATCTTTTTATTCTTTTCCCTCAACTTTCTCATATGGAGGTGACATAATATGCCTTAATTGTACAGTAGTTAATTGCAAAGCAATGCTATCATTTACTGACTCACATGTGAGTTCTATTCCTTCTATTGTCAGTAATGACCCCCTTGGGGAAAGATTTTTTGTTACTATTTTAGGTGATTTTGGCATTGTGAAGGCTGACACTGACGTGGCAATTGATGAAGTTATTTCACCACAACAAAAGTGTCTGATTGAAGATAACAAATATGGTCCACTTTCAACTATTCCACTTGCTCATTTGATGTAAAGACACCTTGACTATAAGGATCATTCTCAATCCCTTACATCTCCTAACTTATCTACTTTTAATTCTTCTCATACCTTGAGATACTTGGATGAGTTGTTGTCTAGTGATGATTTACGTATGCAGAAGGATTTATCCAAGGCAATTGCTGCTATAGATCAACCTGAGGTTGGTTCAACGTTTGGAATAGATGGAGATTGTAAAGCTGACCGATTGGAACCTGAACTATCATTGGTTGAAGAAAAGGGGAGTAATCTTTTCTCTCTTGAACTTCATAAGTTGATCCCTTCTGCTGTGCAACCTGCTATGATTGAATTAAAACCCCTACCCCTTACTTTAAAGTATGTTATCCTTGAGTCTAATGAGTGATTACCTGTCATAATTGCCAATTCCCTGCCTAATTGTGAGGAAGAGAGACTCCTTGCTATGTTGGGAGAGCATAGGGTGGACTTTAGCAGACATACTTGGGATTAGTCCAACTATTTGCACACATAGGATCCTATTGAGTGAGGGTTCCAAACCTGTGAGACAACCTAAAGGAGACTAAACGTACTTATCCTAGATGTGGTTAAGAAAGAAATCACCAAACTTCTGAGTGCTGGGATCATCTATCCCATATCTGATAACGAGTGGGTTAGTCCACTACATGTAATGCCTATATAGAGTGGGGCCACTGTAGTTAGAAATGATAGGGATGAACTTATTCTTACAAGAGTGCAAAGCAAGTGTGGATAGACTATAGAAGATTAAATGATGCCACATGAAAAGATCATTTCTCTCTTCCTTTTATTAACCAGATGTTTAAGAGACTTGCAGGAAAATCTCATTACTATTTTCTAGATGGTTTCTCTCAATACTTTCAAGTACCTATTGCACCAGAGGACCAAGATAAAAACCACTTTTATATGTCTTTTTGGTACCTTCACTTATCAAAGGATGCCTTTTGGATTATGTAGCACTCTAGGAACTTTCCAATGTTGTATGTTGGCTGTTTTCTGTTAATTTTTAGAGGAATACATGGAAGTCTTTATGGACAACTTCATTGTTTAAGGTGGTTCTTTTAATAATTACCTTTCTAGTCTTGAAAAAGTTTTGAAAAGATGCATTGAAAAGAATTTAATTTTAAACTTTGAAAAATTTCATTTCATGATCAATGAGGGCATAGTGCTAGGTCATTTGATTTCTAATAAGGGAATTGAAATTGATAAAGCTAAGATTGAGGTTATATCTTCTTTGCCTTATACTGTCTATGTTAAAGATATAAGATCAACTTTGGGTCATGCAGGATTTTATAGGCATTTTATAAAAGATTTTAACAAGATTGCATTACCTCTTTTAAAACATTTACAAAAAGATGTAAAATTTGACTTTGAAGATTCTTGTAGATATGCTTTTGATGAGTTAAAGTCTACACTCATTTCCCCCCTATTTTGACTGCCCCTAATTAGAAATTGAGCTTTCATGTGATGCTTCTAATTGTGTTGTAGGAGCTATGTTAGGCCAAAGGGAGGAGAAGCTCTCAAGAGCTATTGTATATGCCTTGAAAACACTGGATTTAGCTCAAATCAACTACACAACAATAAAGAAAGAGCTATTTGTAGTAGTTTTTGCCTTAGAAAAGTTTAGGCCTTATCTATTAAATTCTCATGTAACTATTTTTACTGACCATGCTACTGTCCACTATCTTCTAAAAGAACCACAATCTAAGCCAATATTAATAAGATGGGCATTACTTCTTCAAGAATTTGACATTGAGATAAAGGATCGAGCCAGGGCAGCGAATCATGTAGCCAATCAGTTGAGTAGGCTACCAGAGGATACAAGCGGAGTAGACTCTTTTGAACTCACTTGTGATTCTTTTCCTGATGTAGCTTTATGTGTTTTAGTTTTAAAAGAGTCTTGGTATGTGCATATAGTTAATTATCTCATGACTGGACTCACCCCTCCTCTTATGTCTAAGTCGTAGGCACAAAATCTCATGAGTGAAGCGAGGCATTACATTTGGGATGCTCCTCATCTATGGTGGATGTACAGTGACCAAGTCATAAGAAAGTGTGTGCCTAGTGAAGAACTCGATGCCATTATTTTAGCTTGCCATTCCATGGTTTATGGAGGGCATTTCAATGCAAAGAGAACATCTAGGAAAATTCTAAACTCTGGTTTTTACTAGCCAACTATTGGACCCCGAATCTTTTAGGTAAGCTAGGATTATTAAATAAGGATTTTTTGAATGATTATACATGAGTGAAGAAGTTAAGAATTCTTGAAGTTGAAATGAAATGGAAGATATGGTTTAAATACGAGATGGATTAATGTGGAATTAATTGACATGTTAATATGCTTAAG
>JANTPM010000009.1:3704787-3723165 GCA_025434745.1 Erythroxylum divaricatum
CCTAGAGCACTTCAATTCAATTTTTCAAACACAAATATCACATAATTCACAAAAAGTTTCATTTAGACACATATGTCGGGAAATGTCATGAATGCATGTACAATCATGTGCATGTGCAAAAATTATCATTCATATTTATATAGAGACTATACGATGCATGTGCATGCTGAGATATATTTAAAAATTCCTAATCCGTCTCAATTTACCAAATTACCCTTCCCATCGGTGATGGGATGTTACAAGGACACTCCATAGATTCCTCCTCAGCCTTATCCACCGAAAATAGCATTTCCACAAAGACTTCAGAAGAATGAATGGGATGAACCATTCATAAAGTTCTTGGAAAAGCTAAAGAAATGAAAATTTTACTTGTCTTTTATGGAAGTGTTGAAAAATAGGCCCAAGTATACAAAGTTCCTTAAAGACATATTATTTTCCAAGTGGACTTGGGATGACAATCAAATGGTAACCATGACAGAAACCTCTAGCTTCTTAATTACTAACCATTTGCCCTCATAGTTGAAAAATTCAAGGAGCTTTACAATATCCTGTGTAGTTGATAATTGAAAGATTTCAAAATGTTTATATGACTTAGGCGTAAGTATAAACCTTATGTCTCTATCAAATTTTATGAAACTTGGGCTCAGAAATGTGAAGCCAACATGTCTGCATATTCAGTTGGCATATCAGTTGATAAAAAAATCGGTTGGTGTGGTAGAGGATGTACCTGTAAAAGTATATAAGTTTATCATTCCTGTAGATTTTGTCATCCTAAACTTTGAAAAGGATCAAAATTGTCCACTAATTCTTAGTATATCATTTTTGACCTTCGAAAAATCTTTGGTAGATGTCCATAAAGACAAACCCATCCATTAAATTGGAGATGAACAAGTGAAATTCAACATAAATAAGGTATTAAAGAATCTAAAGGAGGGTAGCTCATTCATGAGAGCTGATGAACTCGAATCTTTAAAGGAGCTAGAAGAAGAAGAATAAAAGACAACGAAGATTGAGTTTGAAGCATACAAGGAAGTCTCTGTTCTAGAAGCTAAAGAAGAAGAAATGAAGAATAAAAGATAAAATACACTGGAGGTTAAAAAAGATACGAAAATGTTTATTCATGAAATGAAAGAAGAAGAGGAGACGGGGGTGACTGAGGAAGACAAGAACAACTCACCCTCTTATAGGAAAAACTACCTGATTCAATAAAAGATTCAAGGAGTTTTATTGTCCCCTATTTTATTGAGAGTTTGTTAATAAAAAGAACATTACTGAACTTAATTGAATTTCTTAATTTTATTAATATTTTCCTTTTGATTATCTTCCAACATGAAGCTTATTTACAAGTTACGAAGTTCAAATTGGGTAACAAGGGTGGAAGCAAACCACTCATAATTGATCCCGACTGAATTTCGAAGGATGCAAGGTCAAGCTAATAACCATAACTTAGCACATTTGATAGTTAAATTAAAATTGTTGTGTATTTAGATTTGTTTTAAATTCTAAAAATAAGTTCTTAATGATGTAGAATGGTTTGGATTGCTAAATATTTTATTCCTTTAAAAGCAATTTTAAGATAGGGCAGTAATCTTAGGCATCGAGTGTAATTGGTTTCAGACTCCAACGCCATCACCACCTCAATTGCCATGATGGGTTCTTATGCTTGAACCCTTTTCTTTCTATTTTATTTTATTTTATGTTTTTTCTATCATTTATTCCCTCCTTATGTATTATTTTTTCTTCTCACATTGAGGACAATGTGTTATCCAAGTGTGAGGAGAGTTATGTGCATTGTATGTTTTTAATTTGAGCTTGAATTTTATTACCATATGCTAGTTTTGTTTAGGATTTCATGATGTAACTCGTGTGAATGTGTCAACGGTTAGGACTTAATGGAATAAATTCTACCTACTAAAACATTATGTAGCATACCACTATCATGAATGAACTAACATCAAATCCTAATTAACTTGTGTTTAGTTTTTAAATTAAATGATTAGTGCATATTTAGGATATGATTGCGTTATTTAGTTAAATGTTTGTGTTGTGAGTTTTATATGGGTTAGAGCATGATTTTGTGCTTAAATTTTGTGCATTTGAGGTGCTTTGATGTATTTGATAGTGTTTGAGAACATATATGGAATAACGTAGGAGAATTGGAGGAAGCTCAAAGCCAGACCCAAGCCAGGGCCATGATTGTGATAGAAGTAGTTGAGGGGGAGCCACAATTGTGGGCTGGTCTAACATGGTCGTGATAGAGAGTTAAATGAAGTGCCACGATTGTGGCTTACATAAAAATCAACGCAAACAGCCTCTCGAACGTGACTTATCGAGGGACTTTTTAGACCCAGGAAAACCTTATGGTTTACCTAAAATAGAAAACTACATAAAGAAAGAGAAAGAACCCTAGAGGGAGCTCCAATTTTTTCCACTTTGGGAAAAATCCTAGAAGAAAGAAGAAGAAGAGAGAGAAAAGGAAGAAGAGGAGAAAGGAGCAAGCTTCTGCTACTGCTGCTTTCTTGAGGCATCATGATCTCATCCGAGTAACATTTTCTTTTAATCTTATTATTTTTCTTTTTTGAATGCGTAAGATGGATATGATAATGTTGATGGATTTGGGATTGATGATGATGTTCTAACTTGTCTTTAGGGATTTAAACTTGATTCAATATTTATCCAGTTGTTTTTGTGTTAATTCATTTGGGTGTTGTGATTATTTGTTGTAAATTTATACTTCGATAATAAATCGAGAAAGTGAACTGATTGCAAAATGATTAGGTTGGGTAATGAGAGTCAAACGACCTAATATACCATGCAAATAATCAAATTAGTAATTATACGAAGAGAGATCTTGTGTGAGACCCAGTTGTTTATTAGAATGCTTAAGAATTGATTAGGTTGTGGGATGATTGTTAATCGAGAGATGCCATTTTAAATAACTTAATTAAATTTTTTTTAATTAGGGCTTAGTGATTATAACTCAAGAGAGAGTAATCCACCCTTCGATAATGAATAGATTAGCATTGATGATAGGATAAATCCCTTTCTGATTACTTGGTAATTTTTCTTGTGTGATTCCCTATAGTGAATTTGGCGGTGCTCAATATTCGATTTTTTGTGTTAATTTTACAAATTAACTTTCTATCAATCATTTCACGTGTTTACTTTTCTGTGAAATTTTATTTTCATTTTAATAATTCTTTATGCCTTAGATAACTTAGAACTAGATTAGTTCAACAACTCCTTGAGGGATTAACACCTCACATACTACACCCACAACTTGTGCAATTGCAGTAGATTGAGGGTTTTAAATAGATTAAAACTTGCATCAATAATTCACCTTAGGGATTTGCCACACAAATTTATAATTTTAGGTCAATTGAATAAGTAACATCGTAGTATCTTTTCATGAGAATGATTAGTTAAAGAAATAAGGTAGGCAAGAAAATATATATAAGTGTGTGTTTTTGTTTAATAAATAACTATTCCGCTAGCTCATTTTGAAACAAATCGGGTTATGAATAGAGCTAGTAGCCAGTTGAGAATGTGATATAGCTGAATAATGGGGAGATATTCATCACAAATGTTTTCCTTCGCCTCAAAATGCTATAATGACATTCCAACCTAACAACTTAATAAAAATAGGACCTAGTTAAGTAACCGGGGGACATTCATTACAAATGTTTACCTTTGTGAGAAGTCATGCTATTCACAAATATGTATATTAATTAGGATATATTAATTGTTAGTTTGTCCACCATAGGAATTTGACACATTCATTTATAATTTTAGTTCAATCAAATAAGTAACATCATTAGTATATTTTCATAAGAATGATTAACTAAAGAAATAAGGTAGGCAAGAAAAAAATAAACATATAATGTGTGTTTTTCTTAACAAATAACTATTCTGCTAACCCTTTTGGAAACAAATTGCATTATGGGTAGAGCTAGTAGCTAGTTAAGAATGTGATATAGCTAAGTAACTGGGGGACATTTATTACAAATGTTTGCCTTCGCGTTATTTTGACATTCTAACTAAGCTATTTAATAAAAACATGTCCTAGTTGAGTAATCATTCATCATAATGTTTGCCTTCGCATTAAAAGGATATGTTCATATTAATGAAAATTAACAAAAATTGTGTGTTGTTTAATAAATCCTACCGATCTTTATGAATAGCATGATTTCTTATGAAAAGCTACTTAAGGATAGTTACAATTTTAATTAACTAACTTATTATCAATGTGTGTGTGTGAGTGATAGGACTGAATGAATTTGACATCAATTCTTTAAGATGAATTGCATGTAAGGTTGATGATGAGATGTGCTTGAAACATGGTGAATGAATTGTTTTTTTTAAATGTATGGAAACCCTAGGTTATAGATTGTTTTGAGAATGAATTAGGTTGAGATTAGAGGTACATGAATTTATGCTAAAGAAAGATGCTAATGTAATGTTCTTGGAATAGAAAAGAACTATGGTGCAACATGTAAGATAGTAAATGAAAGCATTTGTTTGATTGATGATGCCTAAGAGATTAATTGTTTATGAATTGTCAATTGAATGATTTTGGCTTGGAGTTTGAGATAAAATGGTGAGAAATTGAAATGTCTTTGAAGTATAACTGAGGTATAATTGAAGAACTATCATGAAGGAATTAGAGTTTGGAAGAAAATTTGAAAAATAAGGAAGGTAGGTCTCTGATCACTTATCCCACGATCGTGGGAATTGTATGGTTCCTTCCCACGGTTGTGGAAATGCTTGGCAAAAAATAAAGTTTGTGTTATGTGTTCTAGTTGAGTCATATAATGATAAAACAGTATACATTGATACTTTTAGATTTGATTAGAGATTAAAATGAGCATAGTCTGATGTTGAATCAACTGATTAAGTGTTTGACAAGTTTAGGTTCTTAAATGATGTTATAATTTAAATAACGAGTTGTTTGATATCAATGCATATGAATTTGGGAAGTATGAGATCTCAACATTATGACGATGTTCTTATGAATACAAGCTAAGATGAATGAATGAGTAAAATTTGTGTATAAGGTTACATACCTTGGATAGTCAATTGAGCATGCATTGAAATAACACATATACATGTGTAACTTTGAGCGCTTGATAAAAGCATAAATTGACCAACAACATCCAAACATTGCCAGATCATCAAGGCTATAACTAATCTAGAGTAAACTGTGAGTATCCTAGATGTGTGATCTTAATTAGATATGTGCTTCTATTTGAATTATTTTTCTTCAATCCTTATATATACATATATATATATCCTATTTATTTATATATATATATATATACATACATATATTGAAATGATATTGATACAATTGTGATATTGATGATTCCAGACAACTGATTATCCGAGGAGTTCAACATTCAAGACTATATTGGGAATGTTTACTACGTGTATGTGAATGTAGGAAATAAATGCTCACTTGAATGTTAAATGTTGTACTTTGGTCTGAAAAATATGATAAATGATTGTGTACATTGGATAAAATGGATATGCATGATCAAATAAAAAAGTGGTGACCTGAGTGACCAAAGCAAAAAAGGAGCTTAAAGCTTAGAAATGTGCGGATAGAACCACAAGCTCAATAATTAATCAACGCGATATTCACAATGGGTACAGGATAGTATCTCAAATGAGCCTGGTATTCGTAACAGATATGGGACAATTAAATAAGCGCTCAGTATCAACAAAATTAAAATTGTGAGGAATTTACTTAATTGTGTTGAAATAGTTATATAAAATATTTATGTTCCCAATGTGTTTGTATATATATTGTGATTTGGTAGAGAATAAATGATGTGATAATTAGGATTTGATTTTAAATAATGTGATGTGTTTGAGGACTTGGATTATATGTGTTTGCAATATTGTGTACTGACTTCAGTAAACACATCGATGATGGTTCACTTATTGAGTTCGCAAACTCATTAAAATTGCATTGTGGATTTTCAAGTACCGGTACAAACTAGTCCTAAGACAATCTAGTAGCAATTTAGCATTGTCCATTTTGGAACCAAGAATGGTTCAAAGGTCTAGTCAGGTATTACTAAAGCGTCTAGATAGAATATCTTGGTCCAGTACCTAGTTTTATGTTGTACACATTATATAGAGTTGCGAACTTTGACATGTCATGTATTGTATAAATAGGAGTTATAATGTAATAAAACAATGGATATTTGTGTTTATGAATCACATGCAAGGAATGTAATGACAATGTATTCTTATGTTCATGAATGAAATGAGAGATTTTAGTTTTTCTGAAATGTTTATTTTCTATATGATGCCACGATAAGTGATGTGATTGCTCTAATATGTCGTTTCCGTAAGGTATGCGCTTGAATATTCTTTGGAATGTCGGGTATGTGCTTTATGGAAGTGGCATGTTATATTACTAGTGCTCTTACATCTTCCTCTCTAGAGGACTAGTTAAAATGGTGGAAAAATTGTGAAGCAATTCCTATAGAGTAAAGGAAAAGGTGACAAAGGTAAGCTAAAGTGAATTGGAAGCACATTTACAAACTAAAGGAGGCAGGAGGGTTACGATTAGAGTCAATCAATAAAAAAAAACTGATTTCTAATGACCAAGAGAATTTGAAGAATTTTAAGTGAAAAACATTCATTGTTGATCTAATGGATTCATACCTATATATGAAAGGGTGAGAGTTTTTGGGCTCTAAAGAGTAAGGACAGCTACTCTTGGTTTCTCAACCAACTTCTCAAGATGAGGGAAGATGTCAAGCAGCATATTACATGTAAAATTGGGGAAGGAAATAGAATATCTCTCTAGATGATAATTGGATTAATCAAGGGGCTTTAATTAATAATCAGTTGGCTAGATCAATGCTCGAAAGGTTTCCAAAAAAGTATAAGCTTTAGGAGATAATTAGAAATGATAGTTGCTTTTTTTCTTCAGAAGAACTAAGACTATTGCCTATCACCCATTACAAAAATTGTAAGGAAGATGATACATTCTTATGGGATGGAGTTTTATTTTAGAAATCACTAACAGGCAGGCTAAAAGTCTGATGGAAGGAGTGGTAACTAGTATAGGGTGGTATTCCCTAACTTGGAGCAAGGCTCTCAAACCAAATGTCAGCTTTCTTCTCTTGCTAGCTATGTTGAACAAAACTAAGTACTATGGATAGACTAAAACTCCTATGCTCTCCTAAGCAATGTATTATTTCAGTGTGGGTTTGTTAAGGAAGTATGGAATAGAATCTCTATTCTTTTTGGCCTTGGAACTAGGCAATGCAATCTCACCGTTATCTTATTAGAGATATTCCAACTACATATCTCTAAATACAATAAAGAAATACTAATGGTAGCAGTTGCAACTTGCCTCCAGACTATTTGGAAAGAGAGAAATAATAAAAGATTTAAAGGGTTCTTTAACAGTCTAAGCACTCTTATAGAACTCTCTACGATGAATATCAGGAAATAACTAATTATTAATCAATTGGGGCAACATAGTAGCAGAGAACTAGTGCTCTCTTGGAGAATATAGTCCTTAGAGAGTGTCTCGATTTCAATATCAATATAGTAAATAGAACTTCCTAAGCACAAATATTCCCAAAGCAACCTAAGCGATTCAAGCAGGACATAGCCATTCAAGCAGTTCTCGAAACAACCAAATCATGACAGTAGGGGAAAGAAGACTAGAAGGAATCGCTCACCTTTGAAAGCTCCTAGAAGCGCCTCTCCAGATCCATGGCTTAAGACTCCTCAACGTGTCATGTTTGTTTGAAGAAAGAAGAAACAGAACAAATAGTACTAAAAACCCTATTAGAGACGTAAATCTTTCGAGGTAGAGAAGGAGGGAAAGAAGAATAGAAGGAAAGATTCACGTTTGAAAGATCCTGAAAGTATCTCTCCTAGAGCTGTTGCTTACCATTCGGGTAAAGGAACGAAGACTCCTATATCAACATTGAAGCCTGTTACACATGAAGAACGAGGACAAACAAAAAGCTTCAAATATCCTACCTAAATTGTAAGTCCCTTTGAGCTAGAGACGAATTGAAAGATAAGAGTATCGCCATCATCGCATCGTAGATTCCAGAGAGCCAACCTCAATTGAGTAATCTTTCAAAGAGTCAAGAAAGGGTAGTACCCTAATTAGCAATACATTTAACCTTGCATTGATTTTTTTTTATTATAATTACAATGTTGAACGCCATCATGTGAAGAAAGAGGGAGGGCTTTTCGTCTCCTCAGCTATAAACTATTCTTTACTACTTAATGAAATTTCAAATTTTAGAATTTAAAAATAGTAAATTTTAAATTCTTGGAAATTGAAATAGGCAAAATTTAAGCATCTCTTTCCTTTTCATAGTTATTTATTCTCAATTATTAATATATATAGCAATAAGTATATTTGATGGTTACAAAATTGTTCCGAGACAAATTTAAACTAGTGTATCACTAAGGCTATATTTGATCGGATGTAAAGTTTTTAATAGAATTGAATGGTTATAAATGGAATAAAATGTAAATGAATGTAATATTAGAAAATTGTTATTTGAGAGAAATGGAATGGTTCATAATGTAATATAGTAAAATGTTATTTGGATAAAAGGTAAATTTATAATGTAATATAGTATAAAATTGTTTATCATCTTATATTCTATCCTAAACCCTCCAAATCAAGAGTTTTTCATTTTTACTGTGTAGAATGGAATGAGATGTGATATAAAAATTTCATCTTCTATCTCATTTCATTATATTTTATTATAAAACCTCCATCCAAACATAGCCTAAGAACAACAAATATATATTTAAATAAAGTAATCATGTAGAGCAACTTATGTATTGTTCATATGCTCACCTCTTGCAAAACTTGATTTAACAGGCGTATGTATTGTTGTCAAATTTCTTTTCAGTCTGTTACAGGTTTTATGGAAGAACCAACTCAAAAGCTAGCTTGAAAGGTATGAGAGCCTATAAGCTAATAAACCCTACGTCAATCTCTTTTATTACCAATTTGGGACAATTAGACCATAACATCTCATCACACTTTGCGGGACCCAGACATCAGTGAGTTGGTTGTGCTCTAGACTTTTTCTAACCCGAGCTGAACACTACAATGTCGACATTACCACTTGTGGATATGACATGAGAACTTGAAAGAGTGGTGTTAGCTCTTATATCAGTTGGTAGGTCTCAAACAAAACTTAAATGAAACGAGTTCTACTTAAGGTGAGAACGATCTGAATTTTGTTTTAATTTTTGCTTGCGTTGTTTATTCACTAAAGAGCTTTAAATAGAAAGTAGACGTAACAATTCATCCTAATCCTCACAACACATCCATGAGAATTAGGACTAAACAAAATTTTGAAAATAGTAACAAACATAATAATAAATGATCAAAGCATATTGACATGTTCCTTTGCCTGAGTAGGAAGTCTGTTCTTCCAACTCTTTAAATTCTTGCATGCAATGAAAGGCATGGCCTATATGGACACGTAGCAACCAAAGGCTTGGCTAATAAATGTGGACAAGTCCAGTGTTTTAGAAATATCTGGGATTTGGCTTTGAGATTCTCGTAGACTTCTTAATCTCAACACACTCCTATAATCTTTTTACTTATTTATCGTGCTATAGTTATCTATATCATTCTACGGAGTATTTGTAGCACTTGATATAAATCCAATAATTTACATTGTCAGTTTTTATAAGATGAAATTATGTTGCGGGAATCATCAAGAATCCCAGATAGTTATATCTGAAAATTTAAATAAAGTCGATAAAATCATACAAAATAGATAAAGAAAGAAACGAAAAGGAAGAAAGAAATAGAGAAAATATTATAAATTACTTGGTTCTTTAGTTGATATATTTTGTAGTACAAGAATGTATGAAGGAAATGGTTCAAAAGTCTTGAACGAGATTGGGGCTTATCACCTCATGCTAGAGGCAGGGCTGGAAACGGCCTTCATTGTCATGTTTCGTCTTGACTTCCTTCGCAGCACTTCTAAGTTGGGCGACTTGGCTTTTGTGGCTTCCTTGGAAGACCTTTACGTAGTTAAACCAGTGTTAACTTTCTATTATAACACAAGTGTAACACAAATGCGTTAGTTTCTCTAGTATAGCATTAGTTTCAAAGATCCTTACTTTAAAGGGAGGAAAGGTTTGTTGAAATTCGGAACAGGTCTTGCGTGAGGAACCATTGTTCTTCTCAATTGTTTTAGTGCCTTCTCTTCCTCGATCTGGAATATTTGTTACATATATGAGTTTATCATCAATGACAAAACAGCAAGCAGGAGTGACTGAAAACATACCATTTTTGCAGCTTCACTCTCCTCTCTATATCTCTTGTATAACACTTCCTTCTCCTTTACCTGGTAAAGAATACCACGGCTCGTAAGTCTTCATCTTTTGTGTTTTATATTTTTCTGACAGTAAAATACAATAACTTGCCTTTTGATTAAATTCTGCTCTATCTACTGCCCTATTATCTACATGAAGATTAAATTGTTGAACTTGAGTCAGAGGCTTCCGTGCTTTCTCTGGCACAGGAATTGGATCTCTACATGGAAATGGATAATAATGAGATAGGACTTGGAAAATTCTTAGGGCGAAAAATAACTGATTGATATGCTTCACTCACTCTTTGAGAATTGGCTGTGCTTTAAATATCCTCATCTGAAATTCTTGTTTTTCCATTCTCTGTCTTTCTTCAGTTTCTCTTTGCACTTCCTCCTCATGTCTCACTAAACTCTCCAATTGGAAAGGTTCTGGTTTTGTGCATGGTTTTGGCACTGGTTTTGGCGGAATCTGCATACAGAAAACGTACTTCATAATTACTACTTATCACACACACACACACAATTCAAAATTACTTGCTTCTGAATCAGTTACATACCACAGGATAGTCTGTGGTATAAGGGTATGGATGAGCTTTCGGAATCCTAACGCTTTCCTCTTCGACCAGCTTTTCCATGAGGTCCATCAAAAGTCTTCTCTCCTTTTCAGCTCCTCTTTCCTGAAAACATGCAAGCAGAAAGATAAGCCACTAGGGAAATAAGCAGCATGACCGTTGAATAGTCCAGAAACTGACCTCTGTGTGGAGCGAGAACGGATTGGGAACGGTGTTTCTTGGAATTGGATTAGTGTGCTGAGGCTCTGATTTCAAGGACAGCTGAAAATATATAGAGTCATGATAAAGGTACTTGCTGCAGGTACATTGTATCTTGTTTAATCTATAACAAGAGCCGAGATGTACATTACCTTGTCAAACAAATCAGCTACAGAAGCTGCTGGTGGAATCCTATCGTCTGTGGCAAAGTGAAATTCTTGAGGAATTGTGACATGCTTCTTCGCATTGTAGAATATTCCCAGTTCTCCTTTACTTTCAAATATCTGCACAGAAACCAGAAGTTGTACTTAGAAAGCCAAGGTAGGAATAACCTTAATAACCGATTACATAAAGATGAATGAAATATACCTTCTTATTCAAAGGTCTAGCCTTAAACTTGGGCATCTTTGCAAGCTCCTCCTCAACTTCAAACGAACTTTTTACCCTTGGTGGACGAGCCCTCAAAGATGTATGCAGAACAGGTGTTTTAGGTTCAGTAAGTAATTGGGGCTTCCAACAACTATTCTGTATCAAGATAGAAAAATAGTCAGTAAATCTCGAGTCAATATTATGAGGATAATGTACCCCATATGATAAAGTGCTCAAAACCTGATGAGATGCTTCTGTAGAAGCAACTGAAGATGTTTCAATATTCTGATTCGCCCTTGCTGTTGTCTGAAAATGAAATTCCTGCATATGTTTGGAAATCATTAGCCCAATAAATTGAAGAATCTTAAATTATTTGGTTTATAAAAATTTTCAAGGGACGGCCAACCTGAAATTCAGGTGGTTGTGGTTTACTTCTTGATACAGATGGTAATGTTGGACCGTCGAGAATCTATGACAAACCCAAAAACCGTGTAAATGGACATGTCAAGAACTTAAATATTGAAAATGAAGTTTCTCTTCAAGCAAATGGACTTTGATGACGCAAATCATAGAACAAAACAAGCAAAACCTGTACCTTCTTGTTTAACGGTCTAGCCTTAAATTTAGGAATTTTGGCCATCATTTCCTCTTCAAGCTCAACGGTACTCTTTACTCTGACAGGGCGAACCCGCTGAGTTGTTTCAAGTTCGGGCTCCTTAGGCCTGGTTAATGCGAGTTTATTCTGCATAAAACAAGCAGCAGCATCCTGAATATTAAATGGACGGAATTTCCAAGAAAAAAACTGATGGACCAAAAGGGTTTAATTCAGAAGAAAGAAGGCAAGAACTTCCGGACTTTACTTGGGAAATAGATCCATTAACATTGGGAATTGAAAGATCTCTAGTACTTGATTGAAACTTTTTTATCATCTCTGCCGTTGAAATGAATGGAGCTGGAGCTGCTTTCTCTCGTACGTAAATCTTCAATGCAGAAGGAGCAAGTGTTCGATAAGTCTTACGGCAATTGCAGTGATACAAGTCATATACATTTAAGAAGGTTTGGCAGAGCAACAAACCTTCCTTTCCTCTTTCGACATGTTATTTGCAACATTAGAGTATGTGCTGGAGCTCATGCTGGCAAGTCCCAGCTTGGACTTATGTATCAATTGTTGCGGCGGTTTGAAATTAAGAATCTGAAAATTTTTGAAGAAAGGAAAAATCAGTTTGGACAGTAGAATTTAATCAAATGACCATAGTAAACAGATAAATCAAGCCTGTATTACTCATTTACCTGCCTAGATTTCCCTCCTTCCAACTTCTGCCTCTTGATGGCCTGGTTCTCTTGGGCTAAACTAGGAGTTCCAGCAATACTTTTGACGTTGTTGCTTCTACAATAAAACATGCCCATCGGTAATCATACACATTTAGGAACGACTTTGAATTAATATAACACTATTAGAAATGTCTGCTACTAACTTTTTGGCACTTGTAGGTTTCATGCCTCTAACTATTGAGGACTGAGATTGACTCTTTGCTGATTTGTTCCTGGCCAAATTGGATATACGTTTAGAAGATTGTTGCTTCTTGGAACAAGTTACTAAGCTTCCATTGTTAGAAGACACTGGTGGCTTAGGGGTGCAACAAGATTCAGTCCGACGTTTATCCTTGTCACTCTCTTGTTCAGGCTGCTTGACCAAAGAAACAGTTCTGATTGGGGAATTGAAGTCAGAAAAGTGAAGACACACATGGAAATATATTTTGACTTGCATCAAAATTGAAATTACTTTTTTTCAATAATCATGTCATAACTGAAATCCGTCAATTTTATATGATTATTAAATTAAATTAATGGCAGATAACATCTGGCAAAGAAAGAGCAGACCTTGCATCACTCTCATTGCATACAGTCTCTTTATTTTCAACGAATTTGCCTTCACCAACAGAAATCTGAATAGTGATCAAGCTTATGAGAGAACAATCAAAAAAGCACAACACTTAAGGTGGAGTTTACTATTTGGATTGTTTACCTCTTCGGGAGTTGTTTCCTCCTTTCTCACAGTGGTTATTAGGACCTCAGATTGAGATCTATTCTCTGATGAACAGTTTGTAGCTGTTGAATGTGAAATTTCTGCGACCTGCAGTTCAACATCGATAAATCAGACACTCATCTCAATCAACACACATTTTGGAAGTGACTAAATACAAAAACTTCCATCACCTTCAGGATGGGTTCTGCTTCACTAAAATCACAGAGGCTCTCAACCTTAAACGAGCGACCAGTCTTAATTTTAGGCATGAAAGCTGCAAGATTGAAGGAAAAAGAACATTAAGCTCGATGGATTAACGTTGTAACTGCCAAAGTTTAATTATCATGTACATTCGACATTCAGGACTTTGAAGAATCTTCATCATTTCATAAATTGTTTACTGTACAATTTCCTTATGTGATGGAAAATTTATCATCTGATTATCGTATCTTTTACACAATCTTGACAACCAAATAAACTATTGATCATTTGATAACCTAAAACGACTAATCCTTCGAATCTGGTGCATAGGAATTTCAGAATCAACTAGCCAAGCAAATGTTGTGAATAGGAAACGAAATTCTTGGAAGATAAAGAGTGAAACATACGGGAAGGAGCATAGGACAAAGAATTGTCAAACCAGAGCTCCGCATTTCGTACATCTTCCTCCGACTCTGCCTTGATGAAATCGAAGAATCGGGGCGCTGAGAACTCGTACATGTCGTCTATCATGATAGCGACTGTCGCCTTCTCAAGAGTACAACGTTCATTCTCCGCCATGAAATAAGTTCTGGAAGTTTCTTCTTCTTCTTGAATGAGAGGTGTTATCTAACAAATTTTATGACAGAAAAGAGAGAGAGAGAGAGAGAATCTGCCGGTCGGTAGTAGGGTTGGGTGTGAGAGAGGGAGAGAAGATTGTATACCGTTGTTTAGAGAGGCTCTCACAAAGGATCTCCAACGGTCGAATCCATTTTAAAATTGTCTAACCCAACGGCCTTATACGCTATCCAAGAAGTCTCCCCAACTCCAACGGCTACATAGCACACGCATGTTGAGCGTCCTCGATACGCTGTCGTTTGACAGCTTGACTTCTTTTTGCCTTTCTTAATTACAATAACAGTAGTATGTAGGGTACCTTGTGAAAAGCAGATTTC
The DNA here is from genome assembly GCA_025434745.1 of Erythroxylum divaricatum. Lineage (NCBI taxonomy): Eukaryota > Viridiplantae > Streptophyta > Magnoliopsida > Malpighiales > Erythroxylaceae > Erythroxylum > Erythroxylum divaricatum. Next base: position 3,719,441 of record JANTPM010000009.1, read on the forward strand.
ATTATAACTTATTTATCAGTTATGTATCAGTAAGCTACAAGTTCTATTCTAGACCAAATATATATTAATACAACTTCATAATATTCACTTACTTTATTCCAATATCTAAACTTCTTTTTGGAAAATAAAATAATATTAAATTAAGAACATATACAACATAAAGCGCACCTTCAAAGAAAGCATAATCGAGTTCCTTGCTGGTCTAAGCTCCATTGATTAGTTAAACATGTGCACGATTGATGATGCATTCAGGATCTAAACTTATATATAAATGAAACTTTAAATTTAAATATATTAAAACTTGCATATCTAATATTAAATGTAAATAACAATTAGACCAAATAATCATTATGCAAATGATAAAAAATGTCTATGTTGGAGACACAAATATCAAAGCAAAATATTGTTAAAAATAATTTTGAACTAAGGGAAGTTTCAATTTTATATTTTGATGATAATAAAATATAAACACTATTAATATTTATTTTTGATGATTAAAAGAAAAAAAAATAAAAATTTTCAAGCATGCAAAGGTAAATACAGCTAGAAAATATACTATGGAAGAAAGTGAAGCATAAGTAACCATTGAATTCGAAAGGAAGGAATTAAATCAATCATAAGCTTAAATCAAGACTTTTCAAATAGAAGAACGCAGCTATATGGACAAACATTAAGAAAGATTCAAGATTTTCAATATATAAAAATTAATATAATTTTTATTATACCATACACTTGATCATTTTAATGCTCTTAGGTCTTTTCATGCATAAGTACATAATTTTCAAATATTAACATACATTCATCAAGAGAAATTAAAGTTTAATTTTTAAATATGAATCTTTTTTATCCTTAAAACAAAAACTAAGGAACTTTGTAATTGAGTTAAGCCAAGTTGTTATCGAATTGAAAAAACTTATATCATTGAAATTTGATAACATATTTTTATGTTATTTATTATGTGGGTTCAATTAGCCTAAGGGTTTGTATTAGTTAGCCAAACCCTATGCTTAAAGTTCACACAACAATAATAATTCAGTGAAAGCCTAGATGATACGTGGAGTCTGGTGATGTTCAATAGTACGCTCTAATAGAGAGGTTATTTTTTATGCTTAAAGTTTATACAGTTTTTTTTTGGAGTTGAATATTGGCTTGAGGTTTGAGGAGTTGATGCGCCATAAGTTAATTGAAGAGTTTTTTATTAGCTAACCAAACATAGTTTCAAGAATTAGAAAATTTGGATATAATAGGTGAGTGCTAAAGTTTAGTGTATGGCTCGTGGTTTCACTAATTGATATCCTAATTGAATGAATATTGACTTGCTAAAGGGTATTCATTGATTAACCTATTGTAGCTAGAAATTGTCTGTTATATAACTAGTTTGTGTGTTTAACAGACATTCAAAAGTTTATTAACTAAAAATAATTAGATTTTTAGTTTTTAGTTATTGAACATCTTTATGACATTTATTTGTTCTAAAGTAATATTTGAGACAGTTTATTAAGTATTCAAATAAATTGAGAATTTGCTTTGATTGAAAATTAAGCCTCATTATGATTTGAAGCTAAGCCCGAGAGAATTAAAGTGAGGAAGTAAGGACCGCTTGTGTAGTAATCTTAATTAGTGGCTATTTTTATTTCAAGTTAAATTCAAGGAAAGCTTATAGTTCCTCTTTACTATAAATAAAGATTTATAAAAGGGTTACTCTTCACATGAGGCAAAGAAAGATATTTGAGAAAGGTTTCCCGCCACATGATAAGAAAATGATAACAAATTTCCAAATGAAATTTTTGGAAGTGGACGTAGATAAGATTTGTTTACTAAAATACTATAAAAATTAGTTTGCAATGTCTCTTTCTTACTCTTACCATTATGTTTTTTTCATTGTTGTATTCCAAATTATGCTCACCATCAACTTGAATTTTCATGAAATAATTAACTCATTTAGATAAATATTTTATGAAAACAAGTTTTTCATTTAGTATATTGCCTAGACACCCTAGGTAAGAAGGCTACTTGCTTGAATAAACTTATAATAATTTAGTATTGATATAATTCATTATCTCTAGTTCAACGTCAAGTTGTGTTGATTGTTCTATTTTTGGTTAAAAATTTTCAACACACAAACTGATTGGTAAAAAGGTTTTTAAAATTCGCAAGCACTCATTTTAGGTTCAATTAGTCACCTATAAGTGGTTTTAGAGTGGGTCTCTTTATTTGTACATTTCTCACAAAATTTTGATAAAAGATCACTTGAAACATTTAGGAGTACCTTCATCTCCATCTACCAAACAACGCCAAAATATAAGGAAGCTCTATTCTTTTATAGAAATGATTATTTATATTTAAATATTAGAATGAAGAAATTTTTTTATGATTGAATGCCATGATTTATGAAAAGTTGTTGTAAATGGTTTGTTCATTCCATTGAGAATCATATAATTAAGATATGAAAGCTACTAAAGAAAAAGGAAGAATGGAATCCCTAAAATTAGAAACTCATCTCCTTGAATAATAATGTAACACATATTATTCATGAAAGGGAGAAGTGAGTCCAATATAATGTTAATGGATAAGAAGACACATGAGATTTGACATACCATTAAAGCTATACATACGGGAACTAAGTGAATGAGAGGAAGTGCATGATAAAAGCATTTCAAGCATATATAGTAGACTTAATGATATTATAAATGTGAAAATCTTATGTTAATGCTAAAATAGTGAGAAATTTACTTAGGTCTTTACAAATACTTTGGAAGCTAAAATGATGATCATATAAAATGTCAAGGACTTAAATGCATTACCATTAGAGGATTTTTTTTTGACAAAAGAAAGAAATAGCAACGATAAGAAAAGGTTAAATCTATCCCAAGCCAACAGGCTTACCCATTACAACCAGGTCCTACGAGCCTTTCCCTGTCAGAGGTCTCACAACAAGATTGTTCGGAACGTAAAATATCACTTAAACAAGAAGGGATAGTATCCCATTGACGAAGTTTTGCATGTGATAAGGTTATCCTCGCTAAAGAATAAGCCGCCTTATTAGCATTCCTACGCGTCCATTGGAAGGACAGATGGAGGAAGTGTCGCTTAAGAGTATGAAAATCAAAAGCCAACATACCGATCTCCAAAAAATTAAGCGAGAGAGATGTGATTGCTTGAATCGCCTGTAAGCAATCCGATTCCACTATAACATGCTCAATGTGTTTGTTTTTCAACCACGAGAGTGCCTTCCGTATCGACATTAGTTCGGCGATAACTGGATCCAACAAAGACGCAGAATGACCTGAGAACGTAGCAACAAAACTACCCCTTGAGTCATGAAGTACCATACCAAAGCTTGTCCTTTTCTGTTCTTTGAAGATGGTAGCGTCAACATTGCATTTGAGAAGTCCGTCTGGTGGTTTACACTAGCCTGATATACTAGGAGGAACCCCATTTTCTAGTATAGTAACCCTCATAAAACATCGCCGTGCGTCCTGCCAAGATTTAAGAAAGTTATCCGCAAAACTAACAATCGTGCTTAGGTGGACCGTCTTACCTTGCCAGACTCAAAGATTCCGGTGATACCAAATGCTCCATAGAAGAGTTAGCACACGGGTTAACAAGGATATCGACATGATCTCGAGTATGTGCTCCAGCATATCGTTAATCCCCTGACTAGAAACATACAAATTCGCCAGCCTCCAACTGTCTTTTGCCATATTGCAATCCAGAAGCACACG
>JANTPM010000009.1:3795688-3807292 GCA_025434745.1 Erythroxylum divaricatum
TTATAAAATGAGAATGAACATAAGACACGAAATTAGGTAATATACCTGAGACTGTCATTGAGCATGCATTATACACAACACATATACATATGTATGTGATTAAGTGTTCATAAGAATGTGCAATTAATCATGTGTGTGTACAATATGTGTATTGCATGATGCTGATATACAGGATAGAACATCCGCATCTAGACGATTCTAGATCATAGAAGCTAATGCTAATTTGGAGCGTACAGTAAGTCAACCTAGATGGTCTCATTTTCTTTGTTTATTCTATTTTAAATTTCTATATTGAATTACTACTGAATGTGAATGTGATTGAGACAATTCTGGACATTAATAGTCTGAGGAGTTTGATAAATATGAGAACATAGGAAGTGCTCCTTGTATGTGAATCTGACAGAAATATGTATACTCAACAGAACTGTTGAATGCCAGACTTAGGTTCGATGACATGGAAAAGTGAATGTGTAAAGCGATATAAAGTGACTAATTGATCTTATGTGATTGATGCATTTCATTACATGAATGCATGATAACATAAAGGTTGTTGTGACCGGAGTAGCTACTGAAAAAGAGCTTAAAGCTCATAATGTGATTAAGAGCCAAAAGCTGACTATGTGTAATGAGCCCGGTATCCCATCGGATACGAGATAGTTATCAATGAGCCTGATATCTACAATGGATACGAGACAATTATAATCACTCAATCACAACAAGAGCAATTGAAAGTGAGTCTCTTGTGCATTGCATACAAAATTAATATGAATGTTTTGAATGATTAAAATGAATTATTTGACTACTCTGAATGTGAAAAGTGAAATAAGTGATCAAAGTGCTATGTGATGCTAAATGATTACTAGTGGATGGATGTGAATTACATGATTATATGAATTGTATGTGTTATGTGATATAAGAGAGACATTGAGGATGGTTACCAAAATTGCAACATTATTTTTCAGGCTTAGAGGAGTTACCCTTTTAGGCAAACGAGATTCCAACCACTACATTCGAGTAAGAGATAGTGGTCAGGATCAGTTCACGTGTGCGAAGATTTTTCATTATTTTGTATTAAAGAATGTATTATGCAATTATTGTAGCGCATGTATTTGAATAATTCTGTTTGTAATAACTTTTAAATTCGAACCTTTTGTAAATGAGATTGTTCAATAAGTGTAATAATAATTGTAATTACGATGTTTATGAAATAAAAATATAGGCCCAATTTGATCAATGGTTTTCTATAATATGCGTGTGATTTATAAAAATTTTGTAATGAGCTTCGATTGTTTGACTATTCTAGTATGTCACCCTCCTAGAATATGTTTTCGAATATTGTCGGTATGTTTGGAGATATATCCTATAAGAGTGGGGTGCCACAAAAATGATGAGAATTATGTATGAGACCTTTGAATAAGTATGATATGGAGATTTTAGATGATTAAAATTTTTTAATAACTAATAAAGTCCCAGATTGAGTTATGAGGTACCTAAAATCACATAAGTGTTTTGGCAAAAAGGAGCATTTGAGTGGTTTCTTTTTTCGGTATTAGAAATGGACAAGTAAAGATATCATTATTAAAAATCAGAGTTGCACAATGGAAGTGTGTGGTATAAACCTTGTTTGGAGAGATTGAGGTTTGATAAGCTCAAAATTGCATTATGAGTTGGTAAATTTTGAACTTTGAGGTTATCGAATGGTTTTTATTTGAATAAGACATTGTGTTAGTGTCTTACGATTGTGTTAGTGTCTTACGATATGATCTTAAATGATTGATTTGCTTCCAAAGAATATGATGTGAAATGGCAAAGGTATAATAAATAGTTCACTTGTGGTTATGGATTTGATATTCAAAAGCTAAGGAGTCCATTTGAGGTGTAAGAAATACACAAAAAACATTATTAAGTTTTGTTTATAATTAAAGAAAATGAGAAAGGAATGTTTATTATTGAAAAGTATATAAGAACAATTGTTTTGTGAGAACCATAATCAAAAGTTTCATTAGTAGTAATCTAAGTAAACATGAATCTTGATAATGCTAAATGGATGGTTTGATGTATGGTTAAGTTAGCAAAGTTATGAATGAACTAATTATTAGTGAGAAAGCAAAAGAAATGATTTGGAAAAAGGAATTTCATGTCCAGATAAGTTATAAATTTCATGGGCATTTTATTGAGATGCAACATTACATTGATGTTAGGTTAAGAATTATGTGTACTAGTCATGGATTAGTCATCTTTAAGTATGGACGAAGCCGGCAGCGGGGATCGAGCGAGATAGCTGCCCCCACTGGTCCAGGACGGAACCATTATGCCCATGTCTAACCATCTACCCAAACTTAACGCTGATGTTCCAACATTTAAGACTTTCGTACCGTAATACCATCCTTTCATACGTTATAATTGATCTTGTAACTGTAAACATGAATGCAGATTAGTTGAAAATAAAAAAATTCATTATTATTTCTAAAACATTAACAATGAGTCTAATGTTTTGTACTCCCTCCTATCTAAAATAAATGTTGTTTTAGAAGAATGCACACTTATTAAGAAAGCTAGTGAAATGTTTGATATACCCTTATTAATTGTATGTTAAATTGTCTTGAAAATGTAATCTGTATAATTAGAATATAAGAGTAATTTTGGAAATAAAATTATAAACATGCATGAAAAATCGTGAACGACACTTATTTTGAATAATTAAAATCCCTCTAAAACGACATTTATTTTGAATAGGAGGGTATATCATATTAGTTGAAAATAAAAGAATTTCATTATTATTTATTTAACATTAACAATGAGTCTAATGTTTTGTATGTATATGGATAATATATAACTATAATTTGTTTCATGTATTTATTTATTTTTTTATTAATTTACGGAAGTTGCTTCTTTTATTAAATTTATTAAATATTCGGATGTGCAGAAAGGTAATGGGAACATATAGAAAGCATCCAATTTAAATTTTTAAAATAAATTTATCGTTTGGAAATATTATTTAAATTTTTGAAAAAAATAAAATTAAAAATTTATCTCATACTAAAAAATCAACAGTGTGATTAACAATATTATTAATTTTTTTCCCTAATGTCACCTATTTAAATTATTAATAATAAGTGACATCATAGTTACTAGACTACAATTTGGTCACTCTACGTTGCAAGTTCGAATCCCAATTCAATCAATGCGGGAATGGAACCCGTTTGTATCATCAGAGTATACGCAAACAGAGCGTAATAGGTTCTTAAATAATTTAGTAACCTTTTACTTTCAAGTCGAATTTTGAGTAGTAATGATATTGATATTGGTATTCCACTCTCAATTTATTGCAATGATGCTATATTTTAAATTTTTTGAAAATTAAATCGATTATAATCTTTGACTCCTAAGGTAACATTTTTAATGCAAATCTGATCGACAAATGCAAAACAGGGATTTGGGTAGAGGCCAATGCATTTTATTAATTATTACTGATTAGATTGATGAACGAAATGCAAGCGTCCACAAACGTGACTAGGTATGGGGCCAAATGAATACACAGGATGGAAAAGGTCACTCGAGCTAGAATGGGTACGTCTACGTGCACCTGATCAGTCCCACATTGCCGACAAATATACTGTACGTGACATGAATCTATCATCATAAACATAATCATTCCAAGCGGCACTACGTTATGGCTCCTTCTTAGGTCCCCCCACCGTCTCAGCTGTCCTTTAAGATAGGTCCCCTTCCTAGGAAACAAATAAATTTGTCTGTACATTTATAAACATTTATTTGTAGAAATCTCTTCAATTGTCGCAGTTCTCAGTAAGAGCATCCCAATAAAAGCCTGTTCATCCGTGGTTATACCTATACTGATGGGGTACATACTACATACACAACAATAATGATCATAGTACCCGAAATACGACCGCGAAGCCTCTAGTCAAGCTCAACTTGAAGTAGCCATTTCCCAAAATCCATCATATCTTTCACCCGAATATTTTACCAAGCCAATAAAGAGTTTGAGTTTAGATTTTCGGTCTAATATTATTTTATTTTATTTTGTCCAATAAATCTCAGTTATTAATTTATATAGGTCTCGCGTAGATCCTGCATAAATCTTATGAAATAAATAATTGAGATTCTATAAAACAGAATAAGACAGGATAATATTAGACAGAGGATCTCATCTCTAACTTAAGGTAGGAACGGATAAAAACTTGCAACAAACCAAAGTCTTTCCTAAGCAACAACTAATTGTCCTCCTTCGTCGTCGTCTCTCATTTCATTTTTTGAGAGGCAAACAAGATGTGAAGGAATCATTCATTTTATTCCAAGAGTCAAAATTTAATACGTTCAGTACATGAAGCAAGACAACACTCACAAGTTCTCTCGCTGCTTGAAGAGAACATCAAAAGTCAATTACAAACTTGATTCAATAACGTTCTCTAACTTAACAGGCAGCAATAACACCAAAAAATTTACACCCAAGAGTGATGATATACATATACGACTGGTTTAGAATCATATATATATATATATATATATTTACGTCTCAATTTTCTTTCCTTTAGACCGTGATCTTTTCTTGTTCTCACCCTCTACATTAGGAGCTCATTAACCCATCCAAGATCAAGATCAGAAGAAGCCACTGGGTCCTCAATCAATGCCCTGTTCGAACAATTTCCTTTGAAAAGCTTTCCAGAACCACAGTGATCTGCCGTAGTTGTTGCAGGCGTAAGAATGAGCTGTTGCTGGTGGTCTCCTGTGAGAGAAGAATCATTAATCCAAGGAATGTTAAAATTTGTTCTGTTGTTAGCAGACAATGACACAGGTGAGGAAGCAGCTTCACTGAAATTCATGGCCTCTAGAGATGTCACAAGTTCGTTGAGCACATCTTCGTAGTTAATAACTCGGGAGCCTAATTTGCTCACGCGATCACTGTATCGAGAGATTGTGGACAACCCACTAAAAGATCGGTGTTTGACAGGGGATAATGGCGGAGATAGCGACGGAGACATTGGCGGCGACATATGGGACATGCCCATCAAAGTTGAAGTCGGAGAGGAAGCAAGTGAATGACAGACCAAACAACAACAGTGAGCATGATTGAAAGAAGAACATGGAGACAAGGTCTTATCGTATTTTCTTGTCCCGCATGAAACCTCAGGAAGAATACGAAGTTGTCGAGGAGAGTGAGCAAAGAAGCAGACTTTTCTGTTACAATTCTTGCCATCTTTACAAGCCTCTGTTCGATAACGAGAAGGATGAAGCCAACACTCAAACACCCCATGAGAAAACTCACAGTTCTCGCCGCGACTGCATGTACCGCGTCTGAATTGGGGACACACAGTCCCCGAGTAGTGATAGCGTCGAGGATCCCTCCGGCGAGCCTTTTCACCGGGGTGGGCAAAAGGGCAGTCAGTCCAGTCATGACTGCGACTGCGAGTGCAGCGACGGACCTTGAACTCGTACATTCGGAAATGATCAGAGGAGTATGGATCCAACCGGTCGTTTGCATCTTTGTCAAAGTTGTCGCAGCCGCAGTCATTGCAAGGAAGGTAGTTGTGGAGATTGGAATGGAAGGAAGACATTGTGTCAAATCCTTCATGGTGCGATTTCTTTGTAAAGAGTTTTCTTGGTGGGATTTCAAGGTCCTTAAAGGGTTTCATATGGTGGGACTGGGAGGGATAGTGTTTGAGTTGCTCAGCACAAATGGTGGTCATTTAGTGCTTAATTTTTTGAGGAAAGGCTGGACTTGTAGATGGTGTGAAGCTTGAGTTGGGAACAAAGCGTGGTTTGAGATATAGAGCCAGGTAGTTGTAAATTTTGAGAGAAGCATGACAAGGATGGGGATGTGGTATGGGTAGAAAGGGTGCGTGGCGGCATAGCATTTGGGATAATCATGCAAAATTGTATAGGTGGCAGGCTCTCGTAATTCACGCCACTCCCAAGGCATTGTTGTGCTGAACTAATATGTCAAATTTCTTATTTATTTTACCAGTAAATTATTTAAACGGCTGTACGTAATTTATCTGTCTATTTATTTTTCTATTAATAATTTAAAAGAATTTGTCGTTTTCGTAACAAAGAGAAGCGACAAAAGTCCCTTCACTTGTCGCTTTTCTTCGACATATCATTTCCTATCGGCCTTGGCCCAAGTGGATCGCCTTCTTCCGCTACAAGTTGCGCCTTCTCAAAGGCTGTAATTCTTTTTAGGTCATTTGATTTCATTCATTACATAAAGATTTAATTGGTGATTCAAATCTATTTATTTTTTCCTTTTATTAAAAAAATGAGGTGAATAAAGAGAAAGTTGAAATAATTGAGAAGTTGTCACCACTTACTCAGATGAAAGTAATTAGAAATATTTTGGGACATACTGAATATTATAAACGATTCGTACATAATTTTTTCAAACTATTTCAAGCCTTGACCAACTTATTTCGTAATGACGTGTTCTTTTAACATTTTCGAACTTGTTTAGATCCGTTATAAACAATTATTTGATTATATTTTTATACTCATATTTAATATATGTTACTTGTTATTTAATAATTTTATAACATTTTCGATACTTAATTCACTTCAAGTATGTTTGTAAGTAATAATTATCTTTTATGAATTAAAAAGAGAAGAATTCGTAACATGGAGCAAAGATTTATAGCAAGTGAAGACCTACACGACCATATAGAGTGACTGTGTAAGTCTGTATAAACATGTGAAAATTTGAAGGATATTGATTTCGGTCGTGTGAAGTTACATGTCTGTGTATGTTAATATACACGTTTGTGTATGTTACTCATGTAGATCGTATAGGTGACCATGTATCTCTAAGAATATTTGAATTCACGATTTTACACGAGCATAGAGTCTTCACAAGCAACATATATGACCGTGTATATTACCGTTTATGTTGACCGTGTATATTCCAAGAATCCTAGTTTTTATTATAAAAGGACGTGAACAAAGACGAGTATTAGGGCATTCTTGAGCCGCAATAAACACAAAAAACAACAATTTTGAATAGAGGACAAGGAAAACAAATAGATTACGTCATAAGATGGACAGATAGCAACGTTCAATCTAAATTGTAAAAAGATTCATTAGAGAAAAAGGGAGATTTAGAATATGATTTCATTGTTTTCTATTTGTTATGCTAAATATTTGTTATTAGTTTTGTTTTCTATGAGTAGGAACTAATTTGTTTAGTGCTTAGGTATGATGAACCCTAAAATGTGATGGCAATATGATTTGATCTTTTATTTAATGCAGTTTTATTGATTAGTTTATTAAGATTCAATTATGCGTTATATTCTCGCTCTAATGTATCTAGAATATTAATTCATAATTTGATTTCATATGATTAAGATTGAGAAATCCTTTTGTGTGAACATATATATCATAATTGGAAGGAATTGCATGCAAATTCAGAGATAGGTCAACATAAATTCTCTATATTAGGGCCAAACTTAATAGTGAAATTCATTAATCAATAATGCAATCCCAAAGGTTTTAACTAGAAAAAGATTCAGTTAATCAACCGAGGGATTAGTTGTCAATAATATTAAAAAGATATTAACATAAGATAAGAATTTCCATGATCCACCAATCAATAATTAAATTGCATAATAAAGGGTTAATATTTAAGAAATTTTAGGGGCATTCATCACCTAGATACTTTTTGTTTGACATCGACTTTTCATAGTATTATCCTTTTATCTAAGTTCATTATTGTTCCAATCTTATTTTAGTTTATTTAGTTTAATTTTTAATTAAATCCACAATCTGATTCAACGATTAGATAATATGTTAATATTTAAGAAAATTTAGGGGGATTTATCACCTAGATACTTTTTGTTTGACATCGACTTGTCATAGTATTATCCTTTTATTTAAATTCATTATTATTCCAATCTTATTTAAGTTTATTTAGTTTAATTTTTAATTAAATCTACAATCTGATTCAATGATTAGATAATATGAAAAAAGTTAATACTAGTATTGAAAATCCTCGTGGGATCGACCCTTTCTTGACTGTGCTAGCTACAGCTACATCATGTACTTACGGTTTACAATTGATATATTCTTATATAAGCTTAAGAAATAAATCAATCATCTACTATTTTGAAATAAAATTTAATTAACAAACCTATCATGATAGTACCAAATAAAAACATTTCTTTCAAACATATATCTAATACAAATGACTATGTTGTGGAAGTAGTGATTGATCAATGAAAAGTATTTTTAATTTATATAGCAAAACTCTAGGAGATATGTAAGAAAATTACACTACTATGGTGAAATAATTGTTTGATGTGAAATTTGCATTCTCTAAATTCAAATCATATTTATCTAAAGTCATTGTCTACACATATCACTGAGGTACCTTCTCTTTGCGAAATGGCACTAAACCCATATTTATTAGATGGATTCCATTATTGTAAGAATTCAATTTGTAGAGTTTGTTTTCTTTTTTTTTCATTTCTTTTTTTGGTTTTTATAAAAAAGAAAATATCGTTTTAAAACATATTTGGTTCGTTATTATTGCAATATGTTGTTTTTCAAAATAAAAAACCACAACAATATCATGAAAACAGTAAAAAGACGTTTCCTTAATATTTCACAACAAGTTTTCATGTATTATAAAACTTTTTTTTTCACAAAAAGTTTTTGTTTGTTTTGAAAATAGTTCTCTCCTTTGTGTCGTAGTCTGCATCTTTTGCCGAGTCTTCTATCGTTTCTTAGGTTTGTTTTTGTATTTGTTGCTTATGTATGTTTTGTAATCTATTCCTTGATTTGCTATGGCTATAATTTGCGATGAAATCTATTTTTCTAATCATCACCTAGAGAAACATGCTTTTCTAATCATCTTCCTCTTAAAGCAAAGAAGTGAAAGAAAGCAAATGCATTTTGCTACAGTAACATGCATAAGTTACTGTAGCATAATTAAAACTAACTCATTAATTCATCAACCACTATTTTCTTTCACCGAAGAGTCCCTTGTTTTCCAAATCAAATGGATGTGAATCCACTTCAGCTAGAATGCCATAAGCAATTTGATAACCATGGTTTCTTGGCTTCTCATCTCTATGAAAGTGCTAGCAAATCCACTTGCATCAACAATCAATCTTGCTTTAATCTCACTCCCATCATCGTAGATAATCAAAGACTTTAAACTCTCCATATGTCACCTCCCAAAATTTAGCCTTATGAAATCTAACATCATTAGAGACACAATTCCCAAATTTAAACTTTAGCCTTATGAAATCTATCATCAAAGCGAGAATGGTCAGAAGGATGAAACCATGACAGATCAACATCTAAAGACCCTATCTTTGACTTGAGTTTCAAGTGAAGGAAGCTTCCTATATTGTTGCTTTTGACTTTGAGATGACGTGCCTTGGACAATGCAAAATTGAGTTTTAGGGAAGACATCAAGGGGGCGTGGTGTACACAGTTGATTAGAGATGATTTAATTGTTGGAGGTTATGAGAATGTGATGTGAGCAAGGCTACATATGATGGATATATCGACAGACACCGAGATCAACGCAGTGCTAATTGAGACTTGATGTTGCTTCCTAGACCCATAAGTTGGACTAGGCTTAAAAGATTCAAGGCCGCGTTAAATTCATTCGTGACTCATGTAGTTGATGAAGGACTCCGGGAGAGTCAAGACCCTTGCTCACAGCTTCAATTTGTCAGTTTGAGCCAAGTTCTAGGCCTAAAAAACCTTGACAAGTGCACATGTTAAGCGCGTATGTCAGCGACCAGTAGGCCCAGAAGCGCATGCGTGCGTGCAATCCACCAGGCTTGCTAGACCAGGTGCACCACCTGGCCTCTTTTGCTTTATGTTGTTTTCCTTACTATTTTTAGGATGATTCGAAATGTTATTTTAACTATTTAGGCCAGGGATGTTGGCCCAATTTCGAGTTATTTTAGCAACTATAAATAGTTGCCTTGAGATTGGTTTTAGGGTAATACACTTTGATAATTTGAGAACTTTGTGAGGAGTTTTCTTCATGTTCTTGTTGTTCCACGAACCCTAACTCTACTTGTCAATTAATCTCAATTGTGGCGTATTGTTTTGATTCAATTTCTTTGGTTTATTTCTTGGTCTAAGTTGTTTGGACAATTACGATCCTTAAGGTCTAGAAAAGTATCGAAAACCTTGCATATCTAGTTTGTTTTAATGGCTACCGAGTTATATCAAGATTAATCTCCATCCGCGCGCGCATCATCTTTGGTATCAAATAATTGAATTTTTGGGGAAGATTCCATTCTACTCCAACAAACGAACGAGGTAGCCGCTTTCACCATCAATTCGTCGGCCCCAACCCTAAAAACAATGTGCAAAGTTTATGATTAGAGTTTACCCTTGACTATTTGAATTATGTCTCAAATTACGAGATATATATAAAAAAGAAAAGAAAAGAAGAAGAAAAAGAAGAAAATAAAAAACGAAAAAAATGAAAAAAATTTGCAGAATCAAAAGTGTTACTATCGAGTTTAAGAATTACACTAATTTGGAAAGTCTTATGTGAAGGATTGACAATTGAATTGGATGAAATTTTAGACCTATCTTCCATGACATTACTTTGAAAAGAGTTCCAAAACTTGACACCATTGTTGGATTTCTTGATCGGAACGAGTTAGGTTTTTCGAAGCACAACTTGAACGTTGAGAATTCGAGAGGAGAAAGGCAAGAGAGTGAGATCATTAAAGTGGCCAAGACACACGAGGGGAGTATTCAAAATTCGTGTGAAACACGTGAGGGAGTACTTTAGTGAGGTTATGTTTGCTACTAACTTTTCTTTGTAGGAACAAGTTTTCATTGGAGATATGTCTAATGATAGCGTGAGAGGCCAACAATGGGGAGAGGTGCAAGCCACCACCTTGGAGGCAATCCAGTAGCTGAACGAGAGCCTAAACACTGCTCTTGCTGGAATTAGAGGTGAAATGGAGAGGCAAGCCCAAGAGATTATTGACTTGAGGCATGGCGCACGCGAGGAGCCACAAAGGGGATGCATCGGTCCTAGAAACTAGCAAGCTCCGATTATTTTAGAGGATTATAGATTTAATGACAAGGGAGATTATATGAGACCACATGGATGAGCTAAATGAGCTGATTTTAGGGATAGACTAGACAGTGACATTAGGTGTATTAAGATGCAAATTCCACCATTCAAAGGAAAGAATAATTCGGAGCTTTACCTTAAATGGGAATGAAAGGTGGATATAATTTTTGAATGCCACAACTTTTCCAAGGAAAAGAAGGTAAAACTTGTAGCCGTTGAATTTTTCGATTATGCACTAATTTGGTGGGATCAATTAGTGATTTCTAGGAGTGGGATCAATGAAAGTGATCATAAAGAAGTGGTATGTTCCATCTTACTACAACCGAGAGATACATCAAAGGCTCCAATGCCTAACACAAGGGAATCATACTATGGAGGTTCTGGGCCCCGTTTCTGAAGCCCAACGATCAATTCGAAATCGGAGAGCATAAACATAAGGGGGGTTCCTAAGCTCTTGAACCGTCACGAAAAGTCCTCCATCTAACAACAAATCAAGCCACAAAGGCGAGCCCACAAAAAGAGGACCACAAAACTACAAT
>JANTPM010000009.1:3921374-3943454 GCA_025434745.1 Erythroxylum divaricatum
TCACTTAAACCTGTCTCTTTTAATAAATCCAAAGTACACTTTCTTTGAGTCACCACAATTCCCTTCTTGGATCGAGCTACTTCCGTGCCAAGAAAATATCTAAGCTACTCCAAGTTTTTTACTTCAAATTCCTTTCTGAGCTGAGCATGTAATTTCTCTATCTCCACTTGATCACTCCAGTAATTATGATATCATCTACATACACTATTAGGAAAGTGATTTTACCTTCCTCATTCCTTTTAGTAAACAAGGTATGATCTGATTGGCCTTGGGAATGCCCTTACTTGTTACACATTTGGTGAATCTGTCAAACCAGGCTCCTGGGGACTACTTTAGTCCATAGAGGGACCTTCTAAGTTTGCACACCTTGTCTCCAAAGACCTAGGAGGTGGCTCTGCGTACACTTCCTCTTCCAAATCACCATTCAAGAAAGTATTCTTTACATTTAATTGGATTAGAGGCCAGTCTAAGCATGCAGCCACTGATAATAGGACCCTGACAGTGTTCAACTTTGCCATTGCAGAGAATGTCTCAGTATAGTCCACCCCAAATGTTTGAGTGTAACTCTTTTCCGCCAACCGAGCTTTAAATTTTTGTATTGACCCATCTGCATTGTATTTAATGGTAAATATCCACCGGCATCCAACCAATTGTTTTCCTCTTGGTAGATCTGTTCTCTTCCACGTGCCGTTCTTTTCTAGGGCCTTTTAACTCTTCCAAAACCGCCTCCTTCCACTCAGGAACAACTAAAGCATCATGTATATTGTTTGGAATTTCTGCATTGGTTAGTGTGGATATAAAGGCAAAAAAAAAGTTGGAGACAATTTTGCATTAGAGACAACGTTAGAAGTAGGGAATTGTGTGCATGATCTTTTCCCCTTTCTCATAGCAGTAGGAAGATTAGAGTCACGGGCTAGTTTGCTGCCAATCATCCTCTTCGAAGTCTGTTCCTGGAAAACATATGCGAATAAAAAAATGTAATGGTACAATTAGAGTCACGGGCTAGTTTGCTCACAGATAGCAGATTACAAGTTAGTTTAGGAACATGAAGGACAGACTTAAGGCAGATATTAGAAGATAGAACGATTGAACCTTTTCCAGCTATAGCAGAAATTGACCCATCTGCTGTACAAATTTTTTCATGTCCAGAACAAGGGTTATAAGTATGAAATAAATCAAAAGAACTGATGATATGGTCATATGCTCCTGAATCAATGATCCAAGGAGCAAAATTGTAGGGAAAGGAACATAACAAGGCATTAACTACCTATTTGCACAACAGAAGCGTTGGGAGCACTTGAGGACTTGGATTTGGGTTTCAGCAGCTTCAGGATGTGTTTAATTTGGTCTTGAGTGAACTGTCTAGAATCTACCTCATGGGCTGATGGAGTCGTATTAAATTTTCTTTCATGAGATCCCTTCCAATTTGCAGGTTTTTCATGGAGTTTCCACCATGTTTCACAGATATGACGAGCTTTATTGCAGTAGTCACACCAGACTCGTGCCTTTATTTCTCGTGACTTTTCCTCAATCTTCTTAGCACAGCCAGCAACATTCTGAACAACCAAGTTTGAGTTTTCAATAGTAGGTATAGGATTTCGTTTGCCAATCATCACAAGCCGTCTACTCTCTTCACGTCGGACTTCAACAAAGACTTCCCTAATGGATGGGAGTGGTTGTCTCCCAATAATTTTGCCTCTAACCTCGTCGAGCTCAACATTAAGACCAATCAAGAACTTGAAAATTCAATTATCCTCTACTATTTTCCGATAATGGCCACAATCTTCAGGGGATTTCCTTTCATAGTCATTAAATAAATCTAAGTCTTGCCACAGACGCTTTAGAGAATTAAAGTACTTAGTAACATTGTCCTCACCTTGGTGGATCTTGCCCAATTTTAGAGTCAATTTGTACACTTGGGATTGGTTTCCCAAATCAGAATACATCTGATTCACATTATCCCATAGCTCCTTAGCTGTGTAGCAACACATGTAGTTGGAGCTGATATCCTCTTCCATAGAATTCACTAGCCATGTCATAACCATAGAGTTTTCAGCATCCCATATTTCGTGTTTAGGATTATTAGCTGTTGGTTCCTTCTTCACACCAATCGGATAACCAATCTTGCCTCTACCACGGATGTACATTCTAACTAAGTGGGACTAGCAAAGAAAATTCTCTCTATTCAGTCGTATAGTAGTGATTTGAATGGAATGAGAATCTGAGGTAGGATTATGAGGTGGAGGTGTTTGACCAGATTGGAGGATTCAGAGATGTCAGACATGGTTGACATAGATGGGTAGGATTAGAGAAAGTAGGTGGTGGCTAGGGTTTAGATCTGTTCAGGTATGCTCTGATACCATGCAGAAATATCAGTTGAGCATATGCATATTATTATTCCCTTAACAGTTAATACATAGGTACAAGTATATATAGGAATGCAAGGATTTATTTTAGGAAACTAATTGCTGTACATAATATTCTAATTGATCTAATTTAGCTAAATTTTAGGAGTCATTAACACCTAGGAAATATCTACCCGGATATTTCCCAACACTTATTATTTCCCAATTGTTTGAAATTCTACATTTGTTTCTTCCATAGTGCAGTTGTTACTGGTTGACTGAGTTTGTTGATCTATAAGTATGACAGTATCGTTTATATCATGTGAATTTCTTTCTTTAGGCCTCATGGTTTTAATCTTATTTTTCACGAGTTTGCTACTTGACTTTGTAGGCTTACTGTTTTTGTTTAATGTTGATTATTTTCCTTGGGTATTATGCAGGGGACTTGTGTCACTTAGGTCCTATGCTTTCAGCCAGAGGAGAGGCCATTGTCTCATTGACTAGTGATGATAGTTTCATGTGGGAAGATGAAAGAACTGCTGTTAACGAGGTAGTGATTACCTTTTTAGTTTTAGTTCTATTTAAGCAAAATGAAGTTGGCTGGAGTTAATGATTAGAAAGAATTTACACTTTAGTATGAGACTTCCTCTGGCTATCTAACAACTTCAGAACACAAAAGTTCCTACTTTATTTTTGAGAATTGTGAACATAGTTCTTGCCTGTTCATCATTCCATTTATTCTGCCACTACTGATACATGTTAGTAGCTGATGGTTTTACATAGAGCACCTAAATGCAGATTTTTAGTTTAATGGTTTAAGTTTTTACCTGTGGGCTGGGCGGTGCTTTTATTATATGGCAGGAATGTTTATGGTGCCAGAAACTTGACTTGGTTGCATTAGTTCCTGTTCTCCTATTGAATGACCCTTGTGAAGATACTGTATTGACCTTTTGTTGATGTAAGCATAAAGGACTTTTGGTAGTCTTGTCATGACAATTAAGTCTCATTTCAAAATTGGAACTTCAGCCTTTAAGTAGAACTTATTCTTCCAGGTTTATATGTGCTCATTTATGGACAATTGTAGCATTTTGTTCTGAACATCTTATTATTGCTAACTAAAGTATGGGGAGCTATACTGAGATATAACGCACTATCACATGAAATGCATGCTGTTCGCCTAATCTCAATAATGCAATTTCTAATGACCAACTGATGTAATATAGTAGAAGAAATAGAGACAAACATAAACAAAAGAAGAATAAAAAAGGAGAAAGAATGGGGAAGTGCTTTGGATAAGGGAGAAAGAATGGGGAAGTGCTTTGGATAAGGGAAGAAATAATAACTTAAAGAGGGGGACAACGAACCTGAAAAACATGTTATGCTAAAAACTGTGACTCACATCAACTATCCCAATATCTATAGTATGGAAAAGTAAGCCTAACAGTGCTGGCCATAAATTGAGTATGAAAATTAAAATTAGGAAAAAAACAAACTCTCAGTTTCCATGCTTGGTTCCAATTCCCTACTTCAATCCTGCTAAATTTGTTGCTATTCAGGTCCTCCTAAGTCCCTACCTAAACTGACTTTCTAATCTATGATGCTCTGTTGAAATATTATGATTGACACGTAGTGTGAAATTGATAATAACACAATTACTGATGAAAGTTTAGTTCAGCTAATGAGATAGGTGCTTAATGTAACTATCAGCTGAAGTTCATGTTACTTGAATTTAGTAAGATGGAATTAAATCAAAATTAAAGGAAAGAGGCATCGGAAAACAGAGGGACATCAATGAAAGAAAGAGAATGCTGCCTGAGGAAGAGGAGAAAAGTGGACGCTGTCAAGGTAGAACTAGGTAGCAAGGACAACATTGGGTTTCACCAGAGAAAGGAATAAACAGGACAAAGATAGGCTGCTTGGAAAGGAAGGATAGTTCTGCTGGGGAAGACAGAGACATGCATCATAATAGGTGTTTGCAGGAGAAGTAAGAGATGTTTGGTGGCAGGGTGGGTAGAAGAAAACGCTGTAGAACTATGGTGGGTTGCTAGAGAAGGACAAAAGCTTGACAGAAGAAAAGAGTGTAGAGAGAAGATTAAGGAGAGTTACGATGGAAATCTGGATTTGATACCATGTCAAAGTAGGATAAATGAGGGAAGATTAGAAGAAAGGGAAAAAACATTTTAGATGCTTCGACCATGAGGCCAACATCCACAATAGTATAGTTATGTTTTTTAGACTTTTCTATATTTACTACAGGAGCTTCCTATATATATATGGAGATTGTGTCTCATAATAATCATATTCCTGAATAGTTGGATACACATAATATTAAGATATTCTAACAGTAAAAGTATTTGTAATTTGTCTCTGGGATGGAGAATTTTGCTAGAAATTATTATTCAATCTTGTAACTTATGAAGTGACAGAAGGTGCAAGAAAAATGTGAAAACCATTCTATAGTCAAGGTAAATATTACCTGGCATAAGTTGCATGAACTATGTGTTCATCTTTAATCTGTGCTATGACAAGGGTCACCTTGCCTGTTCTGGAGATCTACTTTAATATTCCTGCTGATTGGTTGTGTCAGCCATCTTATTTTCCATGTTTCTTTCCCCTTTTTTTTTGGGGGTACGTCCCTTTCTGCAATCAGACATCATTCCTTTCCCTCAATCTACATGCTCTTGCGGAACAACTAGACAAGGTAGATGTATCTAAGAGGCTCTTCATTGAAGCAGATCTGTTGTCAGAGCTGGTAAGCCTTGTATTATATTTCATTTATGTACATTTGGCTATAGTGCAAAACCATTATTTATAAATTGTTCAGATTCTACAGTAGCTTGTACGATTCTGGATGAAACTTGAATTTTTTTAGAGGCTTAATATCAGTGTTTGATCGATCTGATCAAATTTTTTAAAGTTATGTGCATAGCATACAGTAATTTATTAGATTACCTTCCAGATAAGGTGCATGGTATTGCTGTCAATTACATCTGAAGAAAAATTTTTTTCCCTTGCTTTAAAGATATGATAATTATACAGAACACTGATGCTGGAGAATTTAGCAACATTTTCCTCTTTTTTATAAATGTGGTCTTCATTGTCACACTGAGAATTCCTGCTGCAGCTCCTCCCCAACATTTTACATGGGATTTTGGGCAATTGGTTAGCTTGATCTTTATAATCTGCAATTTATTAATAGAATTAGGAGGCCCTTGTTACTACATCTGAACACCTGACGCATTTGTATGGTGTCTCTGGCAGAATAGTAACGGATCTAGGCCCACCAGTAGTTTGGAGACTGACCAGTTCAAGACAAATGAAATCGAAAGAACCACAATGCTTTCCGAGGAATTGACTTTTTATAATGTGCCTAAGAATAAAAACCATGCAAAGGGGAAGCCCTCGGTATCTGCTGTTGCTGAATGCTATGGAGTTTCAACTTCACATGATCCAGAATCGCCTGTCCAAAATCGTGTCAAAAATGGTACAAATTCACACCGAGACCATAGATCTATTCATGATACAGAACATTCAGTCCGTTTAGACACAAGTTCTAAAGCTGAATCTAAGAAGCTCTTCTCATGTGAGGCATCGGCTGCGGAGGCAGAATTAGATATGCTTCTTGACTCATTTACTGAAACTAGGTCGCCAGATTCTGCAGCTGTAATACCTGCTAGTTCAACATTTTCGAAAGAAGAATCTCCCAGTGTCCTGCCACATTTTACGAGAAATGTCCATAAGCCATCCACTCGTGCATCCATTCCTACCAATCTGGATGATGAACTCGATGATTTACTTGAAGAAACATCAAGGTTATCAGACCAATATGTTACGCATCAACCCTCCAAAGGGAAGGCTGACCTCCACGATGTACAGTTTTCCTCCGAGTCTGTTCATGAGTCTACAGCAGCGCATGATTTTGATTCATGGTTGGACAGCATTTGATTGCTGGAAATTAGTCCAGTACTTGTTTGTGCGTAACTTTATGCAAGAATAACATGTAACTTGTTTTTTTTATGCCTAATGGCTTTGCCTGACGGTAGCAATCCTTCGCAGAGATAGGCTACTTTCGTGCTTGTGCGATTAGCCCTTCTTCACGAGTTCAAATGAAAGAATATTGGAAAAACTCGAAAGGTTAACCAAATTTATTCTCCAAAGAGAGATGATTATAGTGGCAGGTTATCTCATTTCTTTATTTTTCTTATTTTTGAGAAAAAAAGAGAAATAAAAGAGATGGAAGTAATTAAAATTCTTATTTGCTTGAATCTTGCTCCTATAAAATTAAATCTAATATATTCATAATTGATAATTGTTATCAAATTTTCTTTTGGGGTTAGTTTATAGGTACAACCTTTGTAACCTCATGTTAAATCCATAGATTGGCCAGTTTCCCTATCGATAATTACAAGTTGAAATGGTGGTTATTACAAGCAAGGACTTGGTATCCTTCGCATACGACATAGCATTGCATGATAAGGCGTACTTACAGGTAAATTTTCAATCATCCTTAGCCATCTGCCCCCACTAACAGACAAGTGTCCTTTGTATATGTATAATCCTTTGTTATTCATCAACATCAACTGGAGAGCTTTAGAGAATCCTTGCGTAAAAGGTCAGAAGATATGTTGGACTCCTGGTGGTTCCGCTGGTGCATGTTGTTTAAGAGCTGTGTCTTGCCTTAAGGCTTTCGTTGGCATCAAAGTGTTTCCATATTACACCGCTATTTGTTTCAGTTCCACTCTGGTGTCACTCTTGTGAGTATCATCTTGATTCTGCACTTATGACCAAACCTTTGCATGCCATTTTACCTTAGCAAGTAAGCACTCAGGGGCACTAACAGATCATAAGAACCTTCTCATGATTTTCTCTAAGTTTTCATGATGTATTGGTTATAAAAAGGCGAGCTCACCAGTAAATATGGAGAATAATAATTAATGAGTTAAGGAGTTGAATTTTACCTGCAAAGGATAATGAGCGATTACATCAATTGGAGAGTCTCCTTTGAACCTTCGTAACTAGAGGGTCTTTGGATGTAATAGGAATGCCCTATTATGTGATTGGAGGCATGGTAACTTTCAATCCATTGATATTGGAAAGCCAGCTTGCTAATTGTTGTGCCCTTTTAGAGAGGGTAAGTAGACTCTTTTCCTTGTTAATGGAAAGTGAGATGTTCTTGAAGGTCTCCAAAGTTGTCATGAAAGCCTTAACTGAACCAGGTTGAGCCTTAGAAAAGAACATAAAATCATCAACAAAAGATATATTAACAATACCTAACATTTTGCATATAGGGTGAAAATTGAATTTGCTTTCTTGAGCAATGACATGATCAATCTATTTATACCTTCCATTCCCAAAATAAAGAGGTGAGGGGAGAGAGGGTCATCTTGTCCCACACCTTTGGTGCTTTTAATCAATTATGTAGGTTCCTCATTCACAAGAATACATTAATAAATAGTAGATATGCATTGATGTATCCAATTCATGTAAGTGTTGGGCAAACCAAAGGCTTCCAGAGAGTTCACTATAAAGGTCCACTAGATAGTGTCAAAGGCTTTATGAAAATTTATTTTTAATGCACAATCCTTCCTAGGGTTCTTTCTGTTATGACATTTGAATAATTCTTAAACTTTAATCATATTATCTCCAATTTTTCTTTCTTTGATAAAGGCAAGGCACCTTGAAAGGAATGAATATAGGAAGATTACAAAATCTTAAGTATATTTGAGAGCATTTTGGAAATGATTTTATAAATTGTATTATAACAAGAAATAGTTCTCAAGTTTTTCAAGGAAATAGGATAATGTACATTGGGAATGAGAGTAACAAAAGTTTTGTTGATCTTCTTAAGGATGGTCCTTTAGTTGATAATTTCCAATACTACATCAATCACTAAATCCTTGATTAAGGGCTAGGTTTTGTTGAAAAAATCCCATGTCCAAAGGTTGAGGGGATACCTGGGATGCAACCTTGAAGGTGGAAGAAGACCTTTATCCTAGATGACCCCTTGATCAATTTCAAGATGGAAGTCCAACTAAAAGACTTCTAACGAAGACCCTAATGAGGGTTAACCCGATAGAATTAAGTTCGTTGGTACATTAGGAAATTTGTTTGGATTCTTATTTTTCAATTTCTTTTGTTGTCTAAAAAATTTAATTCCTTACACTTTCTTTTTCTTTACTTTCAAATTTTCAGTTAGGAATTAAGGAAAAGCGAACATATTTTTTAGGAGACTAGTGGAAAAGATAAATGGAGAAAATGTTTAAGTTATAACCAAATAAAAAATAAAAATAAGATAATTGTTGAAATTTTATGTTAAAATCAACCTAAGAAACAACTCTTGTTTCATACTTTGCTTGAAATGCTTGAAAAATGCAAATAATTTCCTTCGAATTCTGCTTCGTTTTCATGCATAATTACCTTGTTTTGTTTTTTGTTTTGGCTATATTTCTAACATAGGATGAGATTTTTAAAGAATTGCTTTGGCCTATATTTATGTGTTAGATCGTGCCTACTAATACAAAGGTCACCTTGGGGCTCAAACTTTCACCAAAGTTGATCGCCAACACCCTTTGCACGATAGTCTCACTTAGGTCCGTTTAAGCAAGATTTCAGCGTTCAACGACCCTCGAAGTGTTTACCTCGCACGCTTAAAGAAATAATGCTACAAAAGCAATAAGAAAACAAAGGCAATGAGGAAACAAGAGAGATACGGTAAAACTAACCTTTATAAACTCTCCCTCAAAAGAATACAAGTAATGCTCTCTCTGACTGAATGAGGAGAGCAAAGATCGAATGAGCTGTATATAAGCACTCTAACTTGGAAGCCAAGTTATATTCAGAATCTCACTTAAACTGGACTGCCTAAAATCATGCTAAAATCATGTCTATCTCTATCAGATTACATCACGAAGACCAATTAGATGACACCCCTACCCAAATAGGACTCTAACTGATAAGATATAATATACAAGATAACAAAAGGATAGAGTTTACATTCAAATAGGAAACTAGCATCCTTATCCTCGATGATCTCCACTATCTTTAGATGTTGAGTTCTACTGCAACTCTAACTCCTAATTGTCACCACATCATCCAAGATCTCCCCACGATCTCTATTCACTGATAATGTAATGTGATCTTGCTGTATTTCACATAGCACACTAGCTTAATCTAAAGATTCCCACAACAAGTCTACTAGTTGTGGTCCATTCATCCGAGTATGCGCCAAGTCTTTAGTCCATCAAGTCCTTAGCTTGAGTCGCATCATTCTCTACAAGGTCTGAGACTTTACCAAAATTTGCACCAAGTCTGGTCCCACTCTATCATTTTTGCCTTAGTGTTTTCACATGTCTCCCTTATGCGTGAATCTACCTAACCTTCCTCCTAGGGCACATCGTGAAGGTCACTAAGAAGTGCTCTGAAGTTTAAGGGTCTAATAAACGACCCCACCAGATGGATTTGATGCTCTTGTCAAATTAGTCTAAAGGTAGGGATTTACCTGGTCCTCGAATTGCCACAAAGTCATATCTTTCTCCCATGTAGGTTCCGCGATAGGTTTACCTTTCCACTAAATCAAGAACTTGATATGTCGGTTCTTCTTATGTTGACCCATTATTTGATGATCTAGGATCTTCACCACTTGATCTTCAAACTGTTTCCTCACAACCGGTGAAGCTCGCTTCACCTGACTCCTATTTGGATCTGATTCATCCTTATAGTAAAGCTTGAGAAAACTAATATGAAAAGTAGAGTGTACCTTTAATTGCTTGGGCAATTTCAATCTGTATACCATGTTCCCCACTTTGTGTAGCACTTTAAACAGTTCATCGTACTTCGGCACCAAACCCTTATAAACTTGCTTACTCGAGATCTTCTTCCAAATCTATGGAGTTAGTTTCAACAAAACTTTATCTCCTGTGTCAAATTTTAAAGGTCTCATTTGAAGATCCATTTGCTTCTTCATCCGTTGAGAAGCTTTTCGAAGACTGTCCCTCGTTTCATCCAACAATTCGCTCTTCTCCATCACAAACTTATATGTCGCAGGACATTTGCCACTTGTTCTTTGTTGACCAATCTTTAATGGTATGAGAGGCTATTGTCCTAACATAATCTCAAATGAACTTTTCTCCGTAGCCAAAGATCTATGCAAGTTATAGTAACATTATGCAGTATCAACTAAACTCAACCAGTTATGTTGACTTGCATTTACATAATGCTGTAGGTATTCCTCCAACAAACCGTTGATTTTTTTTTGGCCATCTATTTATGGGTGATTTTCCATTGAAAACTTCAAATCACAACCCATCATATTAAAAAGGGACGTCCATAATTGGCCTGTAAATTTGGCATCTTGGTTGCTCACAATATCTGCTGGAACTTTAAAATACTTGACCACATTGTTGTAGAACAACTCAGCCACAACATATGAGGGACAAGTCATAGGATTTGGCATGAAGATCGCATACTTAGAGAATCTATCAATCACCACCATGATTGATGCCACGTTGTCTACCTTTAGAAACCCACTAATGAAATCCATTGAAACCGACATCCACGGTCTCTCGAGGATGGATAATGGTTATAGCAAACTGACTTTCTTCTTTCTCTCTGAATTATCCAACTGACAAACGAGGCACACCTTGACGTAACATTCCATGTCATTCTCCATCTTCAGCTCCATTGGACTCCTGAGTGACTAGCCCACTGCGAGTCATACATCTCCTTTAACAACTATTTCGCAATCCACCAAAGCTCAGCACATATACTTAACTATTCTTAGTCATCAAAAGCCCATCATTGTCGAGTCAAAACTTACATGCAACACCTTCCTTAACTTGAGAAATCAACTTACAGTACATAGTGTCTAATGGAGCTGTCACCTTAATTTGTACTAACAGGATGAACTCCACCCTCGTGACTTAATAAAGGGCCGCAAATACCTCCTTCCTACTCAAGGCATCTGTCACGCTATTGTGCCTCCCCGGTTTATGCTTCCATAGAAAGTCAGACTCAGTAAGAAACTCCTGCCACCGAGCTTGTTTTATGGACAACTTCTTTCGATTCCTAAAAAATGTGTTAGTGACATTATCCATTTGAAAAACGAACCTGGTTCCCAACAAATATACTCGCCATGTCTCAAGGCAATACACCACCGTAAGTATCTCTTTCTCATGCGTCGAGTAACGTTGCTCTGCATTGTTGAGTTTTCAGCTCTAAAATTCTACCGAATGCATCAGTATGTACCTCAAATGGAAGATCGAACACGACAACTTCAACACATATTCGATTGAGATAGAGGCTTTAAGTTTCTCGAATGCCTCCTCATATGCACTCGACCAATACCACTCTTGCTTCTTTTTTAGCAAGTTCGTCAATGGCGTCACTTTCTTAGAGTATCCCACAATGAACCGTCTATTGTAGTTCACCAAGTCAAGAAAACTCCGCAATTCTCGTACTGTCGTGGGAGCCTGCCACTCAACCATCACTTTACCTTTTTTAGATCCATCCTGACTTAAGTCTTGCTCACCACGTGACCCAAGAATCTAATCTATAACTAGGAAAACTCGCACTTCTCCATCTTCATGTAGAGCTTGTGTTGTTTAGTCTTTCAAACACCCTCCTCAAGTGTTCCACATGTTCTATTATGTCAGTGCTGTATACCATGATGTTGTCTAAGTATACCATAACAAACTCATCCAAAAAGTCATATAACACATCATTCATAAGGTTGATGTAATAGGAGAATTAGTTAATCCAAACGGCATAACTAAAAATTTGTAGGATCCATACCTAGTTATGCACGTTGTCTTTTGCTCATCACCCTCAACTATTTGCACTTACCAATACCCACTCCGAAAATCCAACTTAGTGAACACCTTAGCCCTTGACAACCTGTCCATCAAATCCTGAACCAAAGATACCGGATACATGTTTTTTATCATTACCTTATTTAATGCTCGATAGTCCATACACATCCGAAGTGTACCATTTTGCTTCTTCTGAAACAATACCGGGGCACTGTATGGGGCTTTAGATAGTTGGATGAACCCTACTTCCAACAACTCACCAAGTTGTTTCTGAAGTTATGCCAATTCTATCAGGGACATCTTATATGGGGCACATGCAAGTGGGATCGCTCTAGGACCAAGTTGATCCTATGATCTACCTCACGATGAAGGGGAAGAGTTTTGGCAACTCTGTCAGCATCACCTCCTGAAACTCCCTCAACAAACTTGCAACCGCTTTAGGGACTTCTACCATATGGTCTTCACTGATTTCCCACATGGCAACAAGATAGGTCTCCATGTCTTTCTTCAACCCTTTTTTGATGCTCATGGTCGAAACATGTCCTACTAAAGTTGTAGCATCTATCGTTCCACCACCAAACCTACAACAATCCACGTATAAGGAATTTTGATTGTTCATTAAAATCATACTTCCCAAACTCGGATACAGCACTACCTTTGCTGTTTTGAGAAAATTAACCCCCAATATCATCTCGAAATCCCCCAGTAGTATGATAATGAAGTTCATCTTTGCATGTCAACTTCCAATGCTGACTGGAATATTGTAAGCAATTCCCGCAACTACTTGTGCCTTCCCCGCAAGGGTTGTAATCTTGATTGGGGCCTTGGACACCCTTATGCCCAACTTCCAAACTATCTTTTCTACTTGGAAACTATGGGTCGCACCTATATCAATCATTGTGGTCACGTCTTTCTCCCCAGCCTGTACACCCACGTACATTAGTCTATTAAAGGGAACTGACTCACTACTAACTGCATTTAGCAAGTTAATTAGATTTAGTGCCATATCTTTTGAAGATTCATCGTCTTCTCTGACAATTAGGGCATTCAACTTCTCCTTTCTTGGGCACTCTCTAGCAAAGTGTTGACCTCCACAAAAGTAACAAGCAACCTTGCCTTTCTTTGAGGATGTCTCCTTGTACTTAGAGTCACCATTTTGCTTGCCTTTGCCTTTGAAATCCCCCTTCTTGGATTCTTTCTTCATCTTCCCCTTGGTCTTCTCCTGTTGGGCATGGCCCACCCTTGGAAGAATTTGAGAAGCTCTCCTTAAATTCTTTCGCCATTCGAAAATTTACCAAGGCATCAGCGACCGCGATTGCACCAACCACATCCTTCACTTTTTGCCTTCGTACCTCTATTTGAGCCCACAGTTGTAAGCCAAACAGAAAATTGATGAGCTTATCCTCTTCTAACATATTCTTAATATCCAACATTAGAGAACTAAATGATTTAACATAGTCTCTTACCAATCCATCCTGCTTGAGCTTCTTAAAGGCATCTTTCGTGAGCCAAGAAATATTTTTAGGAAGGAACTGATCCTTGAACTCCTTATTCATCTGCACCCATTTCCACGAGAGTACTACTCGCATTGATCTTCAAAGAGGTCCTCATCCTCCATCAGAGCTTGGCATCCCCATTGAAGTACATGGCCATCACATTTACCTTCTTAGTACCAGATACCTAAGCAGCCATAAAGTACTATTCCATATCCCACAAGAAATTCTCTTTAGTCTCCCGCATGTCTTCAAACACCCTGGGTTCACGTACCTTCACAGATGAAAGTTGTGGTGTGCAGCTTTCAACCCGATCGACATCTATCATTACAACAGCGTGCTTCAACACAGTGATCTCAAACTAGGCCTCCTTTTATGCCTTCAACACTTCTGCCATCTATTGTTGCAACTATTGGATTCGCGCCTCCAACATCTCGAATCGAGGATTATGAGATGCTCTTCCTTCTCTTGAGGAATTGGCCCAATGAGTGCCTCCACCCTAATCACTCATTTTGTCAAGTTGCCTACTACCATCTTGAAATTTAGCTCTGATACTAGTTGATACAAAGGTCACTTTGGGGACTCGAGCTTTCACCGAAGTTGATCGCTAACACCCTTTGCATAATAGTCTCACTTAGGTCCCCTTAAGCAATATTTTAGCCTTCAACGACCCTCAAAATGTTTACCTCGTACACTCGAAGAAACAATGCTACGAAAGTAATAAGAAAACAAAAGCAAAAAGGAAGTAAGAGAGATATGGTAAAACCAACCTTTATAAACTTTCCCTCAAAAGAATACAAGAATGCTCTCTCTGATTGAATGAGTAGAGCAAAGCTCGAATGAGCTATATATAGGCACTATAGCTTGGAAGCCAAGTTACATTCAAATTCCACTTAAACTGAACTACCTAAGATCATCTTAAGATCACGTCTATCTCTATCAGATTACATCACGTGGACCAACTAGATGACAATCCCATCCAAATAGGACTCGAATTGAGAAGATAGAATCTACAAGATAATAGAAAGATAGAGTTTACATTCAAATAGGAAACTAACATCCTTATTCTCGAAGATCTCTATATCTTTTGATGTTGAGTTCCACTGCAAATCTAACTCCTAGTTGTCACTACATCATCTAAGATCTCCCCACAATCTCTATCCGCTGATGATGTAATGTGATCTTGCCATTAGCCCACATAGCACACTGGCTTGATACAATGCTTCCCACAACAAGTCCGCTAGTCATGATCCATTCATCCGGGCATGGGCTAAGTCCTTAGTCCATCAAGTCCTTAGCCTAGGTCGAGTCAATCTCCACAAGGTCCGAGACTTTACCAAAATTCGCACCAAATCTGATCCCACTTGCCCATGTTTGCCTTAGTGTTTTGCACACCTCCCTTATGCATGAATCTAGCTAACCTTCCTCCTAAGATGCCTCATGAAGGTCGTTGAGAAGTGCTTCGAAGGTTAAGGGTCTAACACCTACCATAGAGTAGATGCTGATTAAAACAAACCTTGAGAGAAACTATATAGTAAGGAGGATATTTAAGGAGTAACTTGGCTTGAGACACTCGTATGTCTTAGAAAGAAATCGAAGGATCCGAAGTCTAGGGATCAAGCATGCCAAAGGTTATGTCCTTCTCAAAACAATAGGAATGATTTATGACCTAAGATATAGTCTTATCTCAGGCCATATCACAAACAAACCAAAAGAATTTAAACTATAAAGAATTTAATTTTGGAAAACTTTTGAAGACTTTTCGTATCAAATTATTTTTTTGGTACAAAAAGTGAGGGACAAACACTTGGAGGTACATCAACTTTATAGAGGACAAATTTTGAAGTTATTTTTATCAAAGAAACAAAATTTGAGATCATCAAAATGAATCAAGTTGTTCAAAATGCAAAAATTTCATCTAGATTTCCTTTCTATCATGATGTCTTTTACTTTGGTTAATATTATGTTAGTTAAAACAATGCTTGCAGGTGAGTGTTTAATATGTTTAGATAGGGAAACCTTTGGTCATTATCTTTGAATGGATTGATTCAATTATTTATGGCATGAAAATTGTATCAACACATTAAATTTAATTGTTTTTAACATGAATTTACTCATATTAATGTTTAAATGTGATTATAACTAGCTTGTGGATGATTTAAGAGAACTTGCTAGTGGCCCATTGTGTAGATATTAGGAGTAAAATAGGGTACTAAAGATAGAACTATGTTATCTCTTAGTTTTAGTTTAAAATCATTCATGGAAGTTCACATAATTTTATTCATTTTAAGAGGTGTATCTTCATAGAGATACTGGTTAACCAACTAGAGAATATATGATTATAGTTTGAGATAGTTCACTTTCATATTTTAGGAATTTTTATCGATCTAGATGATAAATCCATTTTAATTTTATTGATCATGATATCAAATTTGAGAGTCGGGAAGTAATTATCTAGGTGTTAATTATCATTGATTTTTATATGATTAACTACTTTTTATTCTCTTGGTTATCACTTTATCTAGACTTTATTTTATTTTTATTTTGTTATCCAATTCCATTAACTATTGTCTATATTAATTCTTTCTCTTTAATGATATGTGTAACTAACTTAGTTTCTAAGTAGTTTAGTTGTAACATAAAAGTAAATTTAGTTAAAAATATATCACAATAAGTTTTTGGCTCTATTGTTAGGAAAGCAACTAATGTTTAGAGACTTAATAGCTAATAGTCTAGTCCTTTTATTTGTTTATTTTTGTTTATATTGTTTAATTTTAATTTTTTTAATCCTTTGTTCTTTGTTTATTTTGATTTCATGTATGATTTTGGTGTATGAAAAGAAGCTAACCTTTTATTTCCTTAAAGAAGACCTAAAACCTAAAACCTAAAACAACTATGTAAGAAATCTAAGACTTACAAGATATGAAACATATTATAACAAAAGAATAATAGAAAATGGTGATGGAGTACATGAAATCATCACTTATGAGATGCAATACAATATTACTTTACTATAATAATTGGATAAAAGGCCAAATGTGATTTCAAGGTTGAAACAATATGTTTAGTTTTATAGGTTAGGAGATAAAGATATTAATGAGCCATTGAACACATTATAAGGCTAAGGTCATTCAGATTCTCATTGAGGTGATTAAAGACATTTCCTAGATCTTTGTTCATTGTTGAGCAAGTTTTACTTCTAATAAAACCCCCAATATTTGTAAGTATACAGATTGTAAACTTGTAGTATTAAAGGGGTCGATCCCACAAGGAGTTGAAAAATTAATAAAATGAAAATAAAAAAAGAACATAAAAGTAAACATAAGAATATGATTGTTGAAAATTTAATTTGTAAAAATAATGTAAAGAAATCAAATTGAGCAACACTTAAAATCACAATAGAAGGAATAATACAAGAAAAATTAATCGATTATTACAGAGGGGATTTTTCCCATCATCAATGCTAATCTAATCATTTATTTTTTATTGTGGTGTCGGTTTTAGACTATCGAAGGAGGATTACCCTCTCTCGAGTTATAATCACAAACCCTAATTTAGGTTGAGTACCAAACAAGTAATCTCTCAATTATAATGGCCCTAACCCTGATTAATTGATAAGCTCTCTAATAAACAATCAGGTCCTCACACGAGATCTCTCTCCTTATAACTACCGAATTTATTAATCAAGTAGTCTATTGAATCGCTTAACTCTCATTAATCAAACCTATTCATTTTAATTCAGCTCACCCTCATTGCAATCAACATAACACCCAAATGCAATAACATAAAAAACGACTATATTAACATTGAATCAAGTTCAAATACCTAAAGAAAATTAGAATACCATGATCAAACCCAAATCCATCAACACATTAATATCTATCTCAAATATTCAAAGAAAAAGAACAGAAGATGAATGAAATACACTATTGGGGGGATCGAGATGCGTCGAGAAAAGCAGCAGTAACTGAACTGACTCCTTTTTCCTCTTCTTCTTCTCTCCTCTTTCTTCTTCTTCTCTCTTCTTGGACCTTTTCAAATGTGGCAAAGTGTGAAGCTCCTTTAGGGTTCCATCTCTTTCCTATTTATAGTATTTCTGTTTTGAGCAACCTTAGGGCTTTTTTAGAGTCTGAAAGGTCTGAAAAGCCCATAAAAAACTTAAATCTAGAAAGTTGTCCGCGTTTGTCTGCGCACATGCCACAATCGTGCCCCATAGTTCCATAATCTTGGCACCTAATTTAACATTATGTCACAATCATGGTAGATTGGCCATAATTGTGGCCTTTCCTCCATGCTTCTATCATGATCGTGGCTAGGGGTTTTCCCTTGGGCTTCTTCCGATTCTACTTTGTTCTTTGATATTTGCCCCAAAACACTAGCAAAAATATAAAAGCACCTCAAATACATAAAATTGAAGCTCAATCGCATGCTCTAACCCACAAAACCCACAAAACATGAATATTTAACTAAATAACAAAATCCCAACCTAAACATGAACTAAACATTCAATTTAATAGTTAAACACATACTAAACTACCCCTTAAAATATTATGCAATCTACCACTATCAACATCCCCACAGTTAAACTTTTTCTTGTTCTCAAACAAAAACAAAACAATAAACGAAAACACCAAACACGATACACCAAAACAACAAATACACACATATGCAATAATGAGACAACGACATTAAACTTTTACAAAACAAATTTAACAGCAAACACCATCTCTCAAGTTGTTCTAACTTATTAACTTGTGAAACTTGTGTCTAGGTACTTTGGATTAAATATACATACTGATCAAAACCTTAATGTCAAGTTTATTCACCCCTATCATTTGCACACACACATTGATAATTATTCAGTCAACTAAAATTGTAACTATCCCTAACTAGGTTTTTATGAAAATTCAAGCTATTCATAAAGATCATTAGGCTTATTAGATGAACACAATTTTTTTAAATTTTGACTGACATGAACCTAACCTTTTTACGGAAAGGTAAACATTTGTGATGAATGTTGATCCGGTTACTTAACTAGGTCATGTTTTTATTAAGCGGCTTGGTTGGAATGTCATTACAGCCTTTTGACACGAAAGCAAACATTTGTGATGAATGTCCCCTGATTACTTTGCTACATCACTTTCTCAACTGACTACTAGCTTTATTCATAACTCGATGCCTAGCGTAATAGTTGTTTGCTTATGATTTGCACACTTTTTAAATATTATTGTTATTGTCTACCTCATTTATTTAACTAGTAATTCTCATGAAAAGATACTAATGATGTTACTTATTTGATTGACCTAAATTATAAATGAATGTGACAAATTCCTAGGGTGAAAAAACTAACATCATATCCTAATTAACATGTATATTTGACTAAAGTAACCTAAGTCACTAATTTCATGAACTAATAAATCTTCTCAATCTAAAAGACTATGTTCAAAGCTAAATCAATTCCGTTAAGTCCTAGCCATTGACACATTGACACGAATTGCATCATGCAAACCTAAACAAACTAACATAAGATATCCAAAATTTACATTTAAAATAAAAGCATACATGCACATAACTCTCCCCACACTTGGATAACACATTGTCCTCAATTTGAGAAGAGCAAACAACAATACATAAGGTAGGAATACAAATAACGAAACATGAGAAACATGAGAACAATTGAAAATAAAATTAAAATAAAAGACAAAGGTTAAAGTATAAAACCCACCATGGTGACCGAGGTGGTGATGGCGATAATTTTGAGACCAAATTTGCTTGACACTGAGAGTATTTTCCTATCTTATAAATGATTTAAGACAGTAAGAGAGTTAGTACATTAAAAACTTATTTTTAGAATTTAAAACAAATTTAACTACGCTCTAACTACTAACCGTGCTAAGTTATGGTCATTAGCTTGATCTTGCATCTTTGGAAGCTAAACCAGGATCAATTATGAGTGGCTTGCTTGCACTAGTGTTTTTGCTAATTTCAGCTTTGTAGCTTGTAGTTAAGCTACATCTTGGAAGATAATCAAAAGGAAAATATTGATGAAATTAATGAAACCTAAATGTAGTAATATCCTTTTTGCTAATAAATTGTCAGTAAAATATGGAATAACAAAACTCCTTGAATCTTCTATTGAATATAGTAACCCTCATCTTTTCTTCCACTTCAACTTTATGAATAGAGACTTTCTTATCTGCTCCAAGCTCTATGCCTGTTGTCATATGTTCTTCTTCTTCTTATTCCTTATAAGATTTGACCACATCAATTCTCCTAAATGAGTAACCCTCCTTTAGATTCTTTAATACCTTATTTATATTGAATTTTACTTGTTCATCACCAATTTGAAGTATAAGGATGTCTTCATAGACATCGATCAAAGCTTTTCCACTGGTAAAAAATGATAAGCTCAGGATCAGCAGACAATTTTGATCATCTTCAAAGTCTAGCATGATAAAATCCATAGGGATGATAAGCTTGTCCACTTTTATAGGTACATCCTCCACAAATGCTAACCGTTTCTTCATTGATTGGTTCGCTAATTGAATAAGTATAGAAGTTGGTTTCATATCTCCCATACTCAATCTCCTAAAAGTTGACAAAAGTATAAGGTTAACATTTGTACCTAAGTCACATAAACATTTTGAAATCGTTAAATTACCAACTACACAGGGCATTGTGAAACTCCTTAGATCTGTTAATTGTAAAGGCGTGTGGTTGGCGATTTAGGATTTGGAGGTTTCCATTAGGGCTACCAATTGATTATGATCCCAAGTTTGCTCGTTTGAGAATATGTCTTTGAGAAACGTTGCGTACGTGGGTGTGCTCTTCAAAGCTTCCACAAAGGGTAAGGTAATTTTCAATTTCTTCAACTTTTCTCCAAACCTTGCAAATTAGGTATCCAATTTATTCTTTCGGAGTCTATTACGGAACATTTTGGAAAGCTGGCCCTTTTGAACCTCTAGGTTGTGAATAGAAGAGGCATCATCTTCTATTACTTGCTTAAGCTTCTCTTCTAATTTTTTCGTAGAACATTTTGGAAAGCTGGCCCTTTTGAACCTTTAGGTTGTGAATAGAAGAGGCATCATCTTCTATTACTTGCCTAAGCTTCTCTTCTAATTTTTTCGACGCCTCTTCCATATTTATGAGCTTATCTATGACCTTGTCTAATTTAGAATCTTATGAAATGGACTCTTCTTGTAGAAATCTTAAGAATTTTTGATGCCTCAAACGATTCCTTAGATTGTTAGACTAAAAAAATCTGGGTGGTTCTGCCACCCCAGATTGTACGTGTTCCAATAAGAATGATGAGTTCTCTAACCAAATTGTTCCTCATTGAAGCCCTCAAGGGCTCCTTATAATATATTTCCTCTATCATTTAACTTTTTGGACTCCTTATAGTTGCCTTATGATATCCAAATTATGTTTCTTCTACTTTGTGCTTAAATTTCTCTCTCTTTTCTAATATTTCTTGCGATGGGGTACCACATTCATAAGAGATGGTGAAAAATCATTAGAATAAAAAAATTAATCCAATCCTATTGACTCCTCGGAAATGGCACCAAAAACTTGTTGAGCAAGTTTTCCTTTTCATAAAACCCCCCAATATTCATAAGTGTATGGATCGTAAACTTGTAGTATTAAAGGTGTCGATCCGACGAGGAGTTGTGAACTAATCTAATCCTATGTTCTCTATGGCTTAGAAAATTTAATCAAATGAAAATAAAAATATAATAGAAATGTAAACATAAGAATATAATTGTTGAAATTTTAATTTGTAAAAATAACGCAAAGAAATCAAATTGAGCAACACTCCAAATCACAATGGACGGAATCATACAAGAAGAATTATTTTTAGAATTTAGAACAAATTTAACTACACAATAATTTAAATCTAACTACTTAACATGCTAAAATTTAAATCTAACTACTAAACGTGCTAAATTATGGTTATTAGATTGACCTTGCATTCTTAGAAGCTCAGTCGGGATCAATTATGAGTGGCTTGCTTCTACTCGCGTTTTTACTAATTGCATCTTTGTAGCATGTAGATAAGCTACATGTTGGAAAATAATCAAAAGGACAATATTGATGAAATTAATGTAACCTAAGTGTTGTAATGTCCTTTTTGCTAACAAATTGTCAATAACATAAGGAATAACAAAACTTCTTATATCTTCTGTTGAATTTAGCAGTTTTTCTTATAGGAGGGTGATCTATTCTTGTTCTTCTTAAGTCCTCCTCATCTCTTCTTATGCTTCCACTTTATGAACAGAGACTTTCTTATCTTCTTCAAATTCTATGTCCATTGTCATCTGTTCTTCTTCTTTTTATTCCTTAAAAGATTCAACCACATCAATGTTGGACCAATGGTGGTTGACAAATTAAATCCCACTTATGTTTTGATAATAATAAAATGTATAGAATTGGTTAAGA
>JANTPM010000009.1:3943554-3958094 GCA_025434745.1 Erythroxylum divaricatum
AAGATAATTATCTTCGGTCCACAACCACCGTTAAAAGAAAATGGTGAGTTAAAAACGGAGCTAGAATATGACGACAACGACTGGAGGCAAGCCTACATCAACGCGAAAGCGATGAAGCTAATCTATTATGCTCTCACAGTTGAGGAAAGAAACCGAGTTAACTCGTGTACTAGCGCCAAAAAAATGTGGGAGAGACTCCGCATCACCCATGAAGGAACTGTGTGAATAAACTTCTGATTTTATTGTAGAAAATTACAAAAAGCTTAAAGATCTATTCAACCCCCCTTCTAGAGCAGAAGTATCCGGGATGGCACACAACAACCTAGCGGAAGAAGGTAATACTAACAATCAATTATCCTAAATGAGTCACCCTCATTTGGATTCTTTGATACCTTATTATTGTTGAATTTCATTTGTTCATCACTAATTTGAAGGATAAGGTTGTCTTCATCGACATCGATCAAAGGTTTTCCGATGGTAAAAAATGATAAGCTTAGGATTAGTGGACAATTTTGATCATCTTCAAAGCCTAACACGATAAAAGCCACAGGGGTGATAAGCTTGTTCACTTTTTTGAGCACATCCTCCAATAAACTTAAAGATTTCTTCATTTATTGGTCTACCAATTGAATAAACATAAAAGTTGGTTTCATATCTCCTATACTCAATCTCCTAAAAATTGACAAAGGCATAAGGTTAATATTTATACCTAAGTCACATAAAGATTTTGAAATCGTTAAGTTACCAATTACACAGGGTATTGTAAAACTCCTTAGATCTATTAATTGTAAAGGCATGTCATTGGTAATTAAGGATTGGAAGGTTTCCATTAGGGCTACCATTTGATTATCATCCAAAGTTTGATTGTTTGAGAATATGTATTTGAGAAATGTTACGTACGTGGGTGTGCTCTTTAAAGCTTCCACAAAGGGTAAGGTAATTTTCAATTTCTTTAGCTTTTCTCCAAACCTTAAAAATCAGGTATCCAATTTGTTCTTTTAGAGTCTATTATAGAACTCTCTAGAAAATTGTTCCTTTTGCACCTCCAGGTTGTGAATAGAAGAGGCATCATCTTCTATTACTTTCTTAAGCTTCTCTTTTAGTCTCTTTAGGCCTCTTCTATGTTTATAAGCTCATCTATGATGTTGTCCAATTTAGAATCCCATGAAATTGACTATTTTTGATGAAATCCTAAGAGGTTTTGATGTCTCAAACGAGTCCTTACATTGTTAGACTAACAAAAGTCTGGGTGGTTTTGCCACCCTAGATTGTACATGTTTTAATAAGAATGATGACTTCCCTAAACAAATTATGCCTCATTGAAGTTCACAAGGGCTCTCTATAATTTATTTCCTTCATCATTTAACTTTTTGGACTCCAACTATGATGTCCAAATCATGTGTCTTGTACTTTGTGCCCAAACTTCTTTCTCTCTCTTTTTTAGTATTATTTATGATTTGGTACCATAATCACAAGAGATGGTGACAAATCCTTAGACTAAAAGAATTAAACCAATCCTATTGACTCCTCGAAAATGGCACTAAAAACTTGTTGAGCAATTTTTAATTTTAATAAAACCCCCAATATTCACAAGTGTATGGATCGTAAACTTGTAGTATTAAAGGTGTCGATCCCACGAGGATTTGTGAACTAAGCTAATCCTAAGTTCTTTATGGTTTAGAAATTTTAATAAAATGAAAATAAAAATAGAATAGAAAATTAAACACAAGAATATGATTCTCGAAAAATTAATTCGT
Source organism: Erythroxylum divaricatum (assembly GCA_025434745.1). Taxonomy (NCBI): domain Eukaryota; kingdom Viridiplantae; phylum Streptophyta; class Magnoliopsida; order Malpighiales; family Erythroxylaceae; genus Erythroxylum; species Erythroxylum divaricatum. The sequence continues at coordinate 3,945,312 of JANTPM010000009.1, forward strand.
AAAAATAACAAAAAAATCAAATTGAGCAACACCTAAAATCACCAAGGAAGGAATTATACAAGAAGAATGGTTTTTAGAATTTAGAACAAATTTAACTACGCAATAATTTAAATCTAACTACTGAATGTGTTAAAATTCAGATTTAGCTACTAAATATGCTAAGTTATGGTAATTAGATTGACCTTGCATCCTTGGAAGCTTAGCCGGGATCAATTATGAGCGACTTGCTTCTACCCATGTTTTTGATAATTTCATCTTTGTAGCTTGTAGATAAGCAACATATTGGACGATAATTAAAAGGACAATATTGACGGAATTAATGTATTCAAAGTAAAATAATGTACTTTTTGCTAACAAACTATCAATAAAATATGGAATAACAAAACTCCCGATATCTTCTATTGAATCTAATAGTTTTTCTTGTAGGAGGGTGATATGTTCTTGTTCCTTTTCAGTCGCCCTCATCTCTTCTTTTGCTCCACTTTTTGAACAGAGACTTTGTTACCTACTTTAAGCTATATGTCCATTGTCATCTGCTCTTCTTCTTTTTATTCCTTAAAAGATTCGACCACATCAATTTTCCTAAATGGGTTACCCTCCTTCGTATTCCTTAATACCTTATTCTTATTGAATTTCACTTGTTCATCACCAATTTGAAGGATAAGGTTGCCTTTATGGACTTCGATCAAAGCTTTTTTGACGGTAAAAAATGAGAAGCTTAGGATTAGCGGACAATTCTGATCATCTTTAAAGTGTAACACGATAAAATCCATAAGGATGATAAACTTATCCATTTTTACGGGTACATCCTCCAATAACCCTAACGATTTCTTCATTGATTGGTTCATCAATTGAATAAGTATAGAAGTTGGTTTCATATCTCCCATACTCAATCTTCTAAAAATTGACAAAGGCATAAGGTTAATATTTGTACCTAAGTCACATAAACATTTTGAAATCGTTAACTTACCAACTACGCAGGGTATTGTAAACCTCCTTACATCTGTTAATTATAAAGGCATTTGGTCAGTAATTAAGAATTTGTAGGTTTCCATTAGCCTTACGATTTGATTATCATCCTAAGTTTGATTGTTTGAGAATATGTCTTTGAGAAATGATGCGCACGTGGGTGTGCTCTTCAAAGCTTCTACAAAGGGCAAGGTAATTTTCAATTTCTTCAATTTTTCTCCAAATCTTATAAATTAGGTATCCAATTTGTTCTTTTAGGCACTACTACAGAACTCTCTAGAAAGCTGGGCCCTTTTGAACCATTAGGTTGTGAATAGAAGAGACATCATCTTTTATTACTTTCTTAAACTTCTCTTCTAGTCTATTCTAAGCCTCTTCCATGTTTGTGAGTTTATCTATGATCTTGTCTAATTTAGAATCCCATGAAATGGACTCTTTTTGCTGAAATCCTAAGAGGTTTTGATGTCTCAAATAAGTCTTTACATTGTTAGACCAACAAAAATCTGGTTTGTTCGACCACCCCAGACTGTATGTGTTCCAATAAGAATGATGACTTCCCTAACCAAATTGTGCCTCATTAAAGTTCGTAAGGGCTCCCTATAATTTATTCCCTTCATCATTTAACTTTTTGGACTCCTCAAAGTTGCCTTATGATGTCCAAATTTTGTGTCTTCTACTTTGTGCCCAAACTTCTTTCTCTCTTTCTTAATGTTTCTTCTTATTGGGTGCCACATTCACAAGATATGGTGAAAAAATCCTCAAACTAAAAGAATTAAACCAATCCTATTGACTCCTCGGGAACAGCGCCAAAAACTTGTTGAGCAAGTTTTACTTTTATTAAAAAACCCTAATATTCACAAGTGTACGGATCATAAAATTATAGTATTAAAAGTGATCTCACTAGGATTTGTGAACTAATCTAATCCTAAGTTCTCTATGACTTAGAAAATTTAATAAAATGAAAATAAAAATAGGACAAAAAAGTAAACACAAGAATATGATTGTCGAAAAATTAGTTCATAAAAATAACGCAAAGAAACCAAATTGAGCAATACTCAAAATCACAATGGAAGGAATCATACAAGAAGAATTGTTTTTAGAATTTAGAAAAAATTTAACTATACAATAATTTAAATCTAACTAGTAAATGTGCTGAAATTTAAATCTAACTACTAGACGTGCTAAGTTATGGTCATTGGATTGACCTTGCATCCTTGGAAGCTCAGCTGGGATCAATTATGAGTGGCTTGCTTCCACCTGTGTTTTTGCTAATTTCATCTTTGTAGCTTGTAGATAAGCTACATCTTGGAAGATAATCAAAGGGACAATATTAATGAAATTGATGTAAACTAAGTGCAGTAATGTCCTTTTTGCTAACAAACTGTCAATAAAATAGGGAATAACAAAACTCCCTATATCTTCTATTGAATCTAGCAGTTTGTCTTATAGGAGGGTGATATGTTCTTGTTCTTCTTTAGTCACCCTCATCTCTTCTTATACTTCCACTTTATGAACAAAGACTTTCTTATCTACTTCAAGCTCTATGTCCATTGTTATCTATTCTTCTTCTTTTTATTCCTTAAAAGATTCGACCACATCAATTCTCCAAAATGAGTCACCCTCCTTCGGATTCTTTAATACTTTATTCTTATGGAATTTCACTTGTTCATCACCAATTTGAAGGATAAAGTTGTCATCATGGACATCGATCAAAGCTTTTTCGATCGTAAAAAGTGATAAGCTTAGGATTAGTAGATAATTTTGATCATCTTCAAAGTTTAACACGATAAAATCCACAGGGATGATAAGCTTGTCCACTTTTATTAGTACATCCTCCAACAACCCTAATGATTTCTTCATTGATTGGTCCGCCAATTGAATAAGCATAGAAGTTGGTTTCATATCTCCTATACTCAATCTCTTATCAATTGACAAAGGCATAAGGTTAATGTTTGTACCTAAGTCACATAATCATTTTGAAATCGTTACATTACCAACTACATAGGGTATTTTAAAACTTCTTAGATCTGTTAATTATAAAGGCATGTGGTAGGTAATTAAGGATTTGGAGGTTTCCATTAGCACTACCATTTGACTATCATCCCAAGTCCGATTGTTTGAGAATATGTCTTTGAGAAATGTTGCGTACATGGTGTGCTCTTCAAAGCTTCTACAAAGGGCAAGCTAATTTTCAATTACTTCAGCTTTATTACAAACCATACAAATTAGGAATCCAATTTATTCTCTTAGACTCTATTACAGAAATCTCTAGAAAGCTAGACCTTTTGAACCTCTAGGTTGTGAATAGAGGAGGCATCATCTTCTATTACTTTTTTAAGCTTCTCTTCTCGTCTCTTCTAGGCCTCTTCCATGTTTATGAGCTTAACTTTTTGGACTCCTCATAGTTACATTATAATGTCCAAATTATGTGTCTTCTACTTTGTGCCCAAACTTCTTTCTCTCTTTTTTTAATATTTCTTATGATTGGGTACCATATTCACAAGAGATGGTGAAAAATACTTAGACTAAAAGAATTAAACCAATCCTATTGACTCCCCAGAAACAGTGCCAAAAACTTGTTGAGCAAGTTTTACTTTTAATAAAACGCTCAATATTCACAAGTGTACGGATCGTAAACTCCACTAGGATTTGTGAACTAATCTAATACTAAGTTCTCTATGACTTAGAAAATTTAATAAAATGAGAATAAAAATATAACAGAAAAGTAAACACAAGAATATGATTTTCAAAAAATTAATTCATAAAAATAATGCAAAGAAATCAAATTGAGCAACACTCAAAATCACAATGGAAGGAATCGTACAAGAAGAATTGTATTTAGAATTTAGAAAAAATTTAACTATGCAACAATTTAAATCTAACTATTAAGCTCGTTGAAATTTAAATCCAACTACTTAACTTGCTAAGTTATGGTCATTAGATTGATCTTGCTTCCTTGGAAGCTCAGCCAGGATCAATTATGAGTGGCTTGTTTCCACCCATGCTTTTGCTAATTTCATCTTTGTAGCTTGTAGATAAGTTACATGTTGGAAGATAATCAAAAGGACAATATTGATGAAATTAGTGTAACCTAAGTGCAATAATGTACTTTTTTCTAATAAACTGTCAATAAAATAGGGAATAACAAAACTCCTTATATCTTCTATTGAATATGTTCTTGTTCTTCTTTAGTTATCATCATCTCTTCTTATGCTTCAACTTTATGAACAGATACTTTCTTATCTACGTCAAGCTCTATATCTATTGTCATATGTTCTTCTTCTTTTTATTCCTTAAAAGATTCGACCACATCAATTCTCCTAAATGAGTCACCCTCCTTCAGATTCTTTAATACCTTATCCTTATTGAATTTCACTTGTTGATTACCAATTTGAAGGATAACGTTGCCTTCATGGACATCGATCAAAGCTTTTCAGATTGTAAAAAATGATAAGCTTCAGATTAGCAAACAATTTTGATGATCTTCAAAGTCTAGCAGGATAAAATCCATAGGGATGATAATCTTGTCCACTTTTACAAGTACATCCTCCAACAACCGTAATGGTTTCTTCATTGATTGGTTTGTCAATTGAATTAATATAGAAGTTGGTTTCATATCTCCCATACTCAATCTCAGCATAAGGTTAATATTTGTACCAAAGTCACATAAACATTTTGAAATTGTTAAGTTACCAACTACATAGGGTATTGTAAAACTACTTAGATCTGTTAATTATAAAGGCATGTGGTTGGTAATTAAGGATTTGGAGGTTTCCATTAGGGCTACCATTGATTATAATCCTAAGTTCAATTGTTTAAGAATATGTCTTTGAGAAATGTTGCATACGTGGGTGTGCTCTTCAAAGCTTCCTCAAAGGGCAAGGTAATTTTCAATTTCTTCAGCTTTTCTCCAAACCTTACAAATTAGGCATCCAATTTGTTCTTTTGGACTCTATTATTGAACTCTCTGAAAAGCTGACCTTTTTGAACCTCTACATTGTGAATATAAGAGGCATCGTCTTCTATTACTTGCTTAAGCTTTTCTTCTAGGCCTCTTCTATGTTTATGAGCTTATCTATGATCTTGTCCAATTTAGAACCCCATGTAATGGACACTTTTTGCTAAAATCCTAAGAGGTTTTGATGTCTCAAATCAGTCCTTACATTATTAGACTGACAAAATCTGGTTGGTTCTGCCACCCCAGATTATACATGTTCCAATAAGAATGATGACTTCCCTACCCAAGTTGTGCCTAATTGAAGTTCACAAGGGCTCCCTTTAATACATTTCTCCATCATTTAACTTTTTTGACTCCTCATAGTTGCCTTATGATGTCCTAATTATGTGTCTTCCAATTTTTTTTCCAAACTTCTTTCTCTCTTTTTTAATATTTCTTATGATTGGGTACCACATTCACAAGAGATGGTGAAAAATTCTTAGACTGAAAGAATTAAACCAATCCTATTGACTTCTCGATAATGGCGCAAAAACTTGTTGACCAAGTTTTAGTTTTAATAAAACCTAAATATTCGTAAGTATATGGATCGTAAACTTGCAGTATTAAAGATATCTATCCCGCGAGAATTTGTGAACTAATCTAATCCTATGTTCTCTAAGGCTTAGAAAATCAATAAAATGAAAATAAAAATAGAACAGAAAAGTAAACACAAGAATATGATTGTTGAAAAATTAATCTGTAAAAATAACACAAAAAATCAAATTAAGCATCACTCGAAATCATAATGGAAGGAATCATACAAGAAGAATTAACCGATTGTGAGAGGGGGGATTTTTCCTATCATCAATGCTAATCTAATCATTTATTTATTATTGTGGTGTCAGTTCTAGACTATCGAAAGGGGGATTACTCTCTCTCAAGTTATAATCACAAACCCTAATTTAGGTTTACACCCTAACTCTAATCAGTTCATAAGCTTTCTAATAAACAAATGGGTCCTCAAATGGGATCTCTCTCCGTGTAACTACCAATTTGATTAATCGCATGGTTTAGTGAATTGTTTAACTCTCATTAATCTAATCCAATCGTTTTTATTCAGTTCACCCTCTAGGTTTGTTAACCAAATATGAAAAACCATAATCAATCACAACACCCAAACTCAATAACATAAAAAGGACTATATTGACATTTAATCAAGTTCAAATCCTTAAAGAAAACTATAACATCATGATCAAACCCAAATTCGTAAACATATTAATATCCATATCGAAAATTTAAAGAAAAAGAACATAAGATGAATGAAATACATTATTGGAGGGGATTGGGATGCATAAGGAAAAGACACAACCGCTGAACCGGCTCTTCTTTTCTCTTCTTCTTCTTCTCTTCTGTCTCTTCTTCTTCTTCTCTCTTCTTATTCTCTTTTCATGAACTTTTCCAAATGTGCCAAAATGTGAAGCTCCTTTAGGGTTCCATCTTTTTTTCCTATTTATAGTATTTCTATTTTAAGCATCCTTAGGGCTTTTCTAGGTTTGAAAGGCCTGAAAAGCCCCTAAAAAACATTAGCCTGGAAGGCCATCTACATCTATCTATACGCAGGCCATAATCATGATATCTAATTTAACCTTTTGTCATGATCGTGCTAGATTGGCCATGATCGTGGCCCTTCCTCCATGCTTCTGTCATGATCATGGCATCTAATTTAACCTTCTGTCACAATTGTGGCCCTTCCTCCACACTTCTATTATGATCGTGGCACATTGGCCACGATTATAGCCAGTGGTTTTGCCTTGGGCTTCCTCCAATTCTCCTCCGTTTTTTTATATTTGCCTTGAAACATTAGCAAACACATCAAGGCACCTCAAACACATAAAATTGAAGCTTAATCACGTGCTCTAACCTACAAACAAAATACACAAATAATAAACTAAATAACAAAATCCTAACCTAAACATGCATTAAACATTCAATTTAATAACTAAACACATACTAAACTACCCACTAAAACATTATGCAATCTACCACTATCATTCACAATATGTGGAAGTCTTCTATAGGAATTTTTAGCCAAATATTTTGTAACACCCCACCATATACCTTAGAAGTATTATAACATATCTAGGATGTATTAAGAAGTGAACATAATTAATTAAGTACATCTAATTATAGTAAGAGATATAATGATACTTAATGTAAAAGACGAGGGTAAATGAATAATTTGTTCACTTTAGCATGGACATACATACTTAGATGTGAAATATGTAGGGAATTTTTAATATGTTTGCTTGGATTTATGAATGTGATGTGAGGGGAATTGATAAAAGAAGTATTCCATAAGTAAATTGGACTTTTTGTTAAATTTTGATGTACTTTTGTGTTACTCTTGCATGATAAGACCAAAGTTAGTTGATTTGGGATGTGTATCTCGCTGAATGGATAGGTTCCATTAAATAGATTTCTATAATTTGGCCATATCTTGACCTGTAGACCTCCAAATTAGATAATTTCGATTGGAGATTAAACTAGAGAAATAGGTATAAAAACTAGAGAACTAGGTCTAAAACTTTGATGAAGTAACCAAAATCTAATTATGCCTATAAGAATTTTGAATTTTGTTTTGAAGTTGAGTTTTGGCTACTATCCTTGTTTTCAGATAACCTGTTGTTTTTAGGCTATAACTCCCAATATAATTAACCAAATTGTATGAAATTTATTTCATTAGAAACTTAAGACATAAGGGAGTGAAATAAATTGATAAGATTATAGGCTAATTTGAAAATTAAAGGAAGAAGAAGGACCAATATGCAATTTTCCTAAAGTTAACTCATAGACCAATAAGATTAAAGCACATATGTCCAATAGAATTCTAACACATGGTCCAATATAACTGTTACAAATAGTCCAATATAATTGTAATACGTGGTCCAATGGGGTTGTAACACATGATCCAATATGATGTGATTGAAACATATGTCTAAAACTAGAAAATTCATGAAAAGGCATATGGAGAGGGAAGAAGGACAACATTTTGATGGCTTAACTTCAATTTTTTTCCTCTCCATTTCACCTTCTTCATCCCTTCATTTTTCACGTGGTGATTCAAGCAAAGCCAAAGAGGGAAGGAAAAGCATTAGAAGAACTACTTTGCTAATTTTAAGGTTTGGGATTACACTTAGTTTAATTCCTCTTTGTGTGTATGTTTGAATTTAGATATGGAATGGTTTCTAGGATTATTTTTGGTATTATTTTGGTGTTACTTTTCATGAACATGGTTGTATATGACAAGAGAATATTGTGTAGTGGAATGTTGTCTAGGGTTTGTTGAACCAGTCACATTTTTTAGGTCATAACTCTGCCTACAAACTTCTAAATTGTGTGATTTCAATTATTTATGAAACCTAAGACATAATGCTAAAAATATCTAGAGAGAATCTGACTTAATTCTAGATTTGTGACCTTGGAAATTGAGATTAAAAATGGTGACCTAATGATGCCCCTGTTTTGGCGCAACATGTGATATTTGGTCTATAGATCATATGTTAGAAGTCCAAATGGTCTCATTATTAGTGTTATAGAAATGAGAGAGATAGAGGGACAAATGTTTAGAAGACCTAGAAACCCATTTCTGACGTTTTACATATGAATATTAAGGAACAAGTGGTGATATGAATAGAGAAAGTGTCTGTCACAGCCATGGCATTGTTTTTGCTTCCGATTTCTACCGCATCTTATCCGAACCTTTTTGAATGTGTATGAAAATTTTCAAAAAATGAAATAGGACTTACCACATGTGAATTAGGAGACTGAACATTCAAATATAATATTGATCATAATGCATTTCAAAGAAAATTTACATGTACATAAATGATTTGTATGCATATTCATTACTTATATATGTATAGTACGATGTTACAAGTGTTATTCTGATACCCTTCTAATAGTGGTTAACCATGAACTGCATGTATGAACGTAATTATAGATTTTATGACATGAAATGTATATCACATACGTTGTCAATAAATTAATCATGAAATTGGTAAATGATTAAAAGAAAATTTTACAGTGTTTGCTCTATTGTCTTAGTTATGGATAGATAGGCATGCCTGTAGGGTTGCAATGCAACTACTATAGTTTGACACCAATAATGTCCACATTTTGATACCTTCAGGTATCTGCAGTTTGATACCTTCGGGTCTCTACAATTTGATGTCTTCAGATATCCACAACACCCATTATCCACACCCACAGAAAATGTGCAGGCTTAACACATAAAGGAAAATTAATAGTCATAAATAAGAAATGCAACATGAAAACATGAATAATTGGTATTGATGAGCATTTGTATTGATTATGATGATGAATTGCAATGATGAGCAATTATATTGATAATTTGTATCAATGAGAGTTGAATATCAATATTTGGATTATATATGTGCATTTTCGGTATATGGATAATATGTCGAAGCATATTTGCATTATATACTTTTCTTTTAAGTATGCCATCATTGTTTACACAAGTATTGAATATCAATGTTTGGTTCATGAATGTGAATTTATGGTATATGAGTTGCAATATTGCTGAATGTGTGTGCTTAGTAAATGACTACCGTGATTGGTCATCCAAACTAAGTGTTTTTCCTACTAAGCTTTCAAGCTTAACACGGGTGTTAAATCCTTGTAGGTCCAAGTCATAGGAGTGAGGTACATGGAACATCTGTAGGGATCAAGGCTAACAGATAGAAGAAAAAAGTACTTTTGAAATGTGTTTTTAGTTACAAATGATTGCACATGTAATAAAAAAGGAATTTGTATGTTTTCTTTTGGATTATCATGTAAATGTAAAGATATATTACTACTGATAAATGATAATGTTAAGCATTAGGGAATTTTTTAGTGTGTATATGTATAGCATTGAATAGAATTGTATTCCTTGAATGCATGTACAAAAATTTGGTTACTATGTGTGTGGATAGTTGTAGGTTCCATATAGGGAGTGTTACATATTTATTATAATAAGAATAGAAAAGCTATAAATATCATCCTCAAAATTCTTATCTAATTGATTAGGAAGGTAGGGGTATTATTTCCTCATATACTCCTCCGTTTCCCATTTAGCTTCATCATTTAAATAATTTCTTCCACTTGATTATGGTTAATGGAATCACTCGATTTTTCTAGTCACTTATTAAAATATCACACTATCTTAACTGTTTCCTCAATATAATTCAGGTAGCTCAAAATTTTCACTTCGCAAGCCAACAATACATCTTTGTTAGATCATATCATTATTTCTTAGCATACACACATATCACACATTATAACTCTTAGACATCTTTATTAATAATACAACTCATAAGTTACTGGTCATATGCTCTCAATAACTTCATATGGACCAACATAGCTTGAGCTTAGTTTATCCTTTTTCTTAATCTAAACACACCTTACCAAGGTAGTACTCACAGAAACAATTCCTCTTTCCCTTGATAATTCACATCTCTTCTATGTTAATACACTCCACTCTTTTATATCTATCTCATATATTCCATAACCTCGATGTTGATCCACCAAAAATTCATTCATCTTTTATAAGCCACTTTATTTTTATTATAGATTCATTTCACTCACTAACAGTATCTCGAATTTAATCTGGCCTTTAACCATTTTTAGGCCCTCTTTATTTCAATGTAAAGGTAAACAACCCTTTTTGTCGTATAACGCCTCATACAGTATTCTAATGATATCGCTATGATAAAGATTGATATGTTTAAATTCAATTAAAACCATACCTTAACCTTATGATCCTATGAACTCCAAAAATATAAGTTTTAAGCATGTCTCCAACAGTTAAGACGGTTGGCAACTTATACATGTAGTCACTTGCTTCTACCTCCTTAGCTGTCAAATGCTATTTCAGTGTATTCCTACTAGGATTTATAAGATAGATTGTTATTTGTGCTTTCTCTAGTAATATCTTTGTTCAATCATCTTTATTGGTTACACATACTTCTTATTTCAATGACAAAATCTCATTCGTCCTATTCAAACTCAAAAATTCAGATTCATTTTCGATTCCTCTGTAAAATTCACAATCCTGAATCCTTAATTTTTTTGGGCTTGTTAATTCTTTTATGTGAAACTGAGCTTAATTTTAATAGCTAATAGTACTTGAATTGCCCAAAATTTAACTCGACATTCTATGCTTTTTATTGCACTAGATCGGTAACCTCAATATTTAAATTTGTGCTATTTCATTATTAAATTTTCTGTTTAATACATCAGATTACAACACTAGCTTTAGTAGAAAATACTCATTTTCCCAATCATAATCTTTCAGTAATTCTATCCATTGTCTCTGTCTCGTATTTAATTTTTTCAAACTTAATAAGTACCTCAAACTTAAATGATCTATATATTTACATATATATCCGAAATGTTCCACAGTATGTAAAATGTCTCCAAGCTCTCAAAACAATTACTATTGTCACAAGTTTCAACTTATTTATTAAATAATCAATTCATGAGGCTTAATTGTCTCTATGCATACAAAATCACTTTAAGATGTTACAATAAATTGCATCTTAATCTCTAATGGGAAACTTCATTATATACTGCGAAATCTTCAAATCCTAATGGCATAATTAACATTGGGGTTATAGTTCCTCAAAATTCTTTTTGTATTCATCACTCATATGGTTTACACATTTTTTTCCTTGAAATTTTTTTTTCAATGGATAAGATTGGTAAAAACTCTTTAATAACTTTTAGTAGTATCCAATTTCCAGAAAAATTTGGATCTCATATATATTCCTTGTATTTTCTCTCTTCATCATTACCTCTACTTTTCTTGGGTCTCCCAATATGCCATGTTTAGATACTATACAACCCAACATTTTATTTAATCAAGCTAAGATTCACTCTTATTGAAGTTGAAATCTATTTGCTTCTCTCTCATGATTTATAAGATTGACCTCAAGTGTTCAAAAATATTCTCGTTATTTATTGAATACACTCAAAATATCATCTATGATCATAGTCACTAATTGATCAAATTTTTCTTGAATTACTTTAATCTTCAATAACATAATACTATCAGGGGAATTTGTTAACTCAACAGATATTGCCAAAACTTAATGTGCCTATGATTAGTTCTCACAATTCCTTAAGTAACTACTTCCTCAATAAGATAATATTATCTCCTGTTATTATCAGTTTCTCAATTTACTTATTTTCTCAAATAATTTTCTCCATTCATTCAATTTCCTCTAATTTTACATTGACTTATTCAGTTGTCTATTCATTCATATTAGTTTCTCCACATGCTTCAATTTATATGCAATCATAACTTCCTATGTTGGTAACACATTCATTAGATATAATTTGTATCTCCTAGACATATTTACAAAAAACATAACGTGGACCTAAGTTCTCCTCTCATTAGCGATAGTGTCACCTTAAATTAAAAAATCTACTCACATAGTTGGATACTTTATATCAAACAAAAATGCATACACTCTCAATAGCATATTTTACCTCCTACGCTTGAGTCTCTGCTAGGGATATGACTCCGATATTCACTTTTTGATTTATTCCTTCATTGATCATTCTATTTATTCCTTTATTGATCATTCTTAAGAATAAAATATTTGGTCTGCTTAATCTAATTCGGTGAAATTCTTCTTTGAAAGAAGATTTCTAGTTTATATCATCTATCTAGTTCATGTAACCTGTTGGATCCCGTGTTCGGAACTCAACTACTTATACATATTCCCTCAATACGTACACATGATTCCTTATGAACTCTTATAACCCGTTACCGAATATCCAATCTCTAATCCGAAAATCCCGATATAATTTTT
>JANTPM010000009.1:3964333-3981904 GCA_025434745.1 Erythroxylum divaricatum
AATGCGACTCTACTCAATATCCACTAAGGGATATGGGATGTTATATGACACAGCTCGGTATCCACTAAGGGATATGAACTAGTAAAAAGGCACTCGGTCATAACGACAATAATAAATAAAAATGAGTCTCATATGCATTGCATTTATACTTTATATGCGTATTTTACACGAATGAAATGATTATGCTGAGTGTTCTGAAAGTGAAAAGTGATATTTTATGAACATGAAAAAAAAGATGTGAAATTATATGTTATATGTATTGATGTGATGCATGAATTGAGTGAACCATCGATGATGGTTATCTCATTGAGTTCACAAAACTCACTAAAATTGCAACGTGGATCGAGAGACGACTCTAGCTACTGAGAGATGCTACAAGCAGTGTAGACTTGTGATTTGGGAAACGAAGTCATGGCTCAAAAGTTGGTTAGCTGGGTTTTGGAAAAGTTAGCTAGATTTTGTGTATTTCCTCCATCATGTAGCACTTTTGTATTAGGCTATAATGATGTACATGTAGGGAATGTTGAAAGACACATTATAGACCTCCAGTTTTGATGAAATGAAAAAAGGAAATTTTGGGTTTTAAATTATTGTGACTTTCTTAATGACATTCATAAGAGAATAAAGATTTATGATGTCATGTTAGTGAATGTGATAATTGATCGTAGCATGCCATTATCATAGGTTATATACGGGAATGTCCTCAGGGCGTCCAGGTATGTACCCTAAGTTAAGGGGGTGCTACATGAACCTCTTCATTTCCACTATACATGTGTTTTTTATGCTTTATTATCAACAATTCGTTCACTAGTGTTATTCTCACATTATATGATTAAACAATATCCAAACTCTCATTTTTTCATACAACATCTCCAAAAATTCCAAACCTTCAAGTCTATTTTCCATGAACATTCTGATAAAGGAAATGAAGTAATTTGATAACACTTTCTTCTAGAAAACTGTTCTCCTATATCTTAAATTTCTAATGACACCAAGATCATACAAAATGGTTTAGTATTTCAAAAGATATTCTCCAAATAATTCATACTATTCTCATTATAAAACAGTACACTGTACTCAACTTCCATCCAAAACTTGAAATTCTTAGATACTGAATTAACATTTGATTTCTTCAGACAATTTGTAGCACTATGTCTCTAGTTTACTTTAAATCAAAAAAATTTCCATTCTAATAACTACAAAACAAGATATTGTCAAAATACTAAAGTCTGTTCAATGAAATCGTTCTTGTTATCACATTCTAGCACAGTCAACATTTTCAACTTAAATCTAATAACCCACTAAATAAATTAAGTCACAACTGTGCAACATAAACTCATGGCTATGAAAGAGTCACGAACATGCAACAAAAACTCACGGTCATGCATACCAATGAAATTAAATCATGTCCGTGAGACTTCAATGCATTGCCATGCACACCAAATCAGACCAATCCCATATTTTTCGCTCAATCACCCCCAAATGATTTCAGATGGCTGAGATTTTTGGTGGAGATGTAGATTAGTGTGCTATGAGTCCAATGGTTCAAGTCGCATGTCATTTATAGGTTAGAAGAAGGAGATACAACCAAAAGATCGAAGGATGTTGTGTCAGTCTAATGCACGATCGCGAGTTTACCATTGACTTACAAAGTCGCAATCATGTTGCTTAAAGGAAAATCGCGAACATGCTGAAACACGATCGCGCTTTCCTATCCTTTCTTCCAAAAATGCATTCTGAACCTCTGCACTTTTCCTTCTTCCATTTTATTCATTTCTGCATTTTTCACTTACACTGCTGCAATTTTTCATCTCTTATACATTTTCTTCTCTAACTCCCATTCAATCCTACACTTCTAACTCATTTCTACTCTTTCTACTCCATTTCCATTCAACACAGAACAAGCAAGTTTAGCAAAAAGATCTAAACCCGCATATCATTCATGCATCTTCTTCATGTTCTGCATTTTTCATTTTTTTTGCTACACTTATTTATCTTTATCAACATTTTTATTTCATCTTAACTCTACATTTATTTTCGATTTAGCTCATCTTTAAAAACACCAAAATATGCACGTATGTATATATATATACATAGTGAAATGAAAATAGAGTATATGTGCCCTAATCTTTCATAAATTTTTGTGTTGTTCACATTTATATTTTCATTAATCTTTTTAACTCAAAAATCATTTCTATAGTTCACATTTATATTTTCATTGATCTTTTTAACTCAAAAATCATTTTTATACTATCTTATAACATATTTATCCTCAAATCTGAAAAATCAACATATGTTGTATGCTATGGTTTTTCACTCACATTTCAGCACATGTACATTTTCATTTTATAACTTCAACGGATAACTAACATGATGCATGTTTCATATTATGCAACCATAAAGAACCAGAAAATGCTTACTTGTCTAAAGCTCCAAAGTCTTTGAAATCGCGTGAACCCTGGCTTTCTAACAACACTCGATCATTAACAGTTCAAGGTTGTAGGGTTAGGTATTTTAGTAATAGTGAAGGAGATAACAAAAAGAGATAGCAAGCAGAAGATGAGAGCAAGGCTTGCATTGCAAGGATAAGAAATCTTTGAAAGAAATGAAGCTTCCAGAAGATGAAGGAAAATCTCGAAGAAGATATTTTACAACAAGAACAAACAGTAAACAGATCTTTCAAGTTTAAAAGAACTTGTGTTTAAGAGTTGGACACTTGTCCTTTTCTTAAGACCTTAGCTAGTTTCTTAACTAAATAGTTTTTGTTGAATTAGTTCCCTAACTCTCATCCTTTCATTCCAATTATCTCTAAGGTTTTCAGCGTCATTTTCTCATAAGGTTTTTCAATATCATTACACTCATTTCTATTTTTCATACATCAATTTACTTGTCAAGTGGCATTTTTCCTAGTACAATAATATCTAACATTTTAGAAAATTATTCCTAAAATTTACCAAAATTTAAAATTAACAGGTACACTCTTTAAATAAATTTTCAATGCAACAAATTCACAATTCTCAATAATATCACATCACAATTCTATTATACCCAAAACTTGTCAATGAATACATGTACAATTATTTTAATGTGCAAATATCCAATGTTCTTGTGTATGTATATGTTATACTATGCATGAGTATGAAATGCATTTTCTATTCTCTCATTGCTATTTTCTCAATTACCGAAATCTAGGGCTCTAATTCTTAATATGGGAACGGGATATTATATGATCTTCCTTGGATTAATCCCAATTTGGTAAGATGGTGGCTGCTATTTTGGGTCTCTTTATGTTCATTTATAGTAAATGTGTGCCATAAGTTATGTTTAGAGCTTACCCATGTCACTTTGTTCCAAAAATGCCCTTTAAACATCAAAAGAGATGGAAATCTCGCGTCTATCACAAACGATTGTGACAGGAGCTTCCTTCAATCTTAGTTTATCTGGTTTCATATACTGATAAATATATCAAAACACCTCAAGAACTCAAGATTAAGATTCATAATTATGCTCTAAACCACATAACACTTAAAATATAAACAAAAAGTCACATTAACATAATTATATGCCTAAACATGCAATAATCATAATATAAACTATCAAAAATAGCTATCAAAACATAATATAAACTACACCAATCAATTATATATTACATAATTAAATATATGATTTTAACATAATTTAATATTTTTACAAATATTTTTAAAATGTATATATTTCATATTGAAAATATATATAATTTTTATGCATAAATAAAATTTATTATAATAATTTTGAAATAAATAAAGATAATATTTGAAATGAAATTTACTAATTATAAATGCATATTTTTTTACTTTATGTTATTCTTAATTTTATATCTATATAAGAATTAAATGCTCTTTGTTTCTTCTTAATTTATCAGAGATATGTGAAAAATAATTATTAACAAAAATTATTGTATCAAATATATATATAATAATTTCTTAAGATTGAACTAAAGTCAAAAATTATCTATCGTGATATATGGAGGGATTGCTTTACAATTTTGTAAATTTTAGAGAATATTTTATAATTTTAAAAATTATGTACTATAACAGACCGTATCTATTAGGATTCACATCTATATTCTATTAACTTCAGTCATTTTTTATTTTTAATAAAAGTACAAATAAAAAATTAAACCTACAACAAGAAATAGAAATAAAGCAGAATAATCTATTTGTTCAGAATACATGTAAATCAGTACGAAAAGAATATTACCCCGGGAAGGGTTCTCCTGGTTTAAGTAAAATCACGGGTTTAAACCGTTCTCATGTATGCAGTCGTTTAAAACTTGAGGTCAGAATTTTACCTCCCGTACGGAACCTATCCGGCTTGAACAGGGATTAATTTCAGTGTGGATGACTTAAAATACCTTCTCATAATTGGGATCCTCTTAAAATATCTTATGAATAATAAAAAAAGGATATTTTATTAGTAGCTAGCGATCTAGCTATCTTCTCAGAGCTTCTGTTCCTTCTCTTTCTCCGGCTCCACTGGGTAAGTCATCACTTATTTTCTTCGAAACTAAGCAAAAGAGAACACTGTTGCGTATTGAGTTATCAGATCTGATTTCTTTTTCTCTCTGGCCCTCTTTTTCCCTGTGTCTGGAAGAATTTCGTCGCCATGGCTAAGAGCTCATTCAAGCTGGAACACCCACTCGGTGAGCTTTATTGATTTTCTTTCGTTTTTTTTTATTGATCGATCTCGACGAACTATAGCTATCGAGTATCTTTTAGGGTTTTGAGTTTGCAACCGCTTTTTATTTTAATATTTTTTGGGGTTATCGGTGAATTTAGGTCATATGGATTTCTATCTTTCTACTTAATATTGTATTCGAAACGATTGATTTTCATTGGAAATTAGTATATTGGTTAATCTCGGTTGCGATTAATTAGTTTCGTTTTACTTGCTTGTGTGTGGACTAAGCATTCCTTCAATTTGACAGAGAGGAGGCAGGCGGAATCGTGCCGCATCAGGGAAAAATATCCAGATAGAATTCCCGTATGATTTGTTTGTTTATTTTTGTTACATGATAATATTCAACGTATTCATGTATTGTTTTATAGTAATTTGAGTGTCCTTTGTTATCCCCAGGTGATCGTCGAAAGGGCTGAAAAGACTGATGTCCCTGATATTGATAAGAAAAAGTTTGTCATTCTTCACATTAAAATTTAACTCATACTGCTGATATTTTCATTTTGAGACGGAAAACAAGTGTTATTTTTGTATTTTCTAATGGAATCTACGGTCCCTAGCATTTCTGTTCGCCAAGTATGTGATTGTTCTAACCTCGTTCTTAAGACACAAATTCCTTTACCTTATTTGTTTTCCTTTGAGTGGATTCTCAAGCATGTATAAGAGGTACAAGCTTTATATTAGAAAGAGATCAGTAAATTAATCTCATCTATCAGACTCAAAGTGACTATTAGGAGCTCTATCCATTAACTTCTATTTATTGTATTACGTATTTAAATTAGGAAGAGAGAAAATAAAATAGGTTCTTTTAATTTGCTTTCCCCCCTACTTTTCTTTGAGAAGTGGTATTTACAGGAGGTTTGATAGGGTGGTGGGGATTGATGAGGAAAAAAAAAAAGAACTTTGGGTGGAGATGTTTGACTGCAATTTTAGATTCTGCTTTCAGCGGAACTGTTGTGCGTCAGCTAAAAAGCCTTTTTGGATAGATCTTAGAATGATTTGAGCATTTCCGTTTTAAACCATGAGAATTTTAAGAGCAAGCTTCCTGCAAAATGCATTGATTATTTAAACAGAAACTCTTGTCAATTTAGGATATTGCTCATTTGTTGGAGTGTGTTGAGTGCATTTGATGTGGTAATTCAAAACAGTTTAATTCAGCCACAGTTTCGTTTCATATTTTCCATTGTATGTAAAATAATTATTTGATCTGGGATGGATGTAGATATCTGGTGCCTGCTGATCTCACTGTTGGGCAATTTGTATATGTGGTTCGAAAGAGGATCAAGCTCAGTCCTGAAAAGGCCATTTTCATCTTTGTGAAGAATATTCTTCCACCAACGGGTGAGACAAAGTTATAATATTTCAACTAATTCGCTGTCCATATTTGAAGAAGCTTTTCACATGGTAATTTTATTTTCGTAACTACAGCGGCCATGATGTCTGCAATTTATGAGGAAAACAAGGATGAGGATGGATTCCTGTACATGACCTACAGTGGTGAGAACACCTTTGGGGTCATCTGAAATTCAATGGTGCTAAATATATGTGCTACGCAAAAGTCCAAGGAAAGATGGACTGGAGTTATAATCAATGGAAGAACTAGATTAGCTGTAAATTCTTCAGTGTCTCATTCTGTTTTCTTCTGGGAATTCTCCATGTCTGAATTTCTTTATTTTGGATCGTTTAACCTGAACTTTTCTGCGGTAAGGTGTTGAATTATCATTACAGATTGTGTTGTCAATTTGTTGATGTTGTTACTTGTGCCAAAATGGCAGACACGTGTTTGGTTTGTCTGTGCCTGGGCTTCAGCTTGGAAATTCCGAGCTTCACGTTCGGGATATCCTTGTCCATCAATGCATTTCTTCTAAGCAAGTAATCACAATGAAAATTACAATTGTTAGGTATCTAAACAAAAGGAGACAGCTATCATCCAGGCTCCTGCAAAGGTTGAGCTAATTATATGAATCTCCCAATCCGTTGTCGAGATATGAAGGGTCATTGAGTGTTGTGTCATCGGATTTGTGTTTAGGACATTTCCGGAGTTATAGAAGAGTTTACTGGTTTTGCAAACTAGAAATCCAGTATCAGACAAATCCAAAGCACAGTTTCGTTGACACCCTTTGTTGGAACAATTGAGTGGACCCAGATCCTTGACTTTCTACTTTGGCTGCAAGTGCGAACAACAGTCTTTAAGAGTTGTTTTTGTGAACGTTGAAATTTTTTTTCTTCCTGGAAGATAGTTTTTGACTGAACTGTGACATTCACGTTTACTTTAGTAAGTGCTGAAGGTTTTGAGGTAGTTTAGGTAGAAATTAGACCAAATTTAAGTGAGCTCATATATAACTAAGATACTATCTCTCAATTTAAAAACTTTGAGACGATATATGAGGTTTATTTTTATGTACATACTTGTAAAATTGTATTGTTGTCCCTCAACTCAAAACGAATGTGAAGTTATCTGATTCACTCTATAAATTACTATTTATCTAACGCAAATTGGTAAATCTTTATTCATCAGGTTTCAAATTTTTGACTTTAATCTTGATGAAGAGTTTTGATGGGGCTTATGGAGAAATTGGATTAAGTTCAAGAGAATCTATATACAATTAGAATATCATATCTCAAGATAAAACTTTTAACGCATGAAGTTATGAGTCATATCTTTATATATAATTCACTTTATTTTTACATCTATTTTTGATGTGGAGTAACTCCACTATTGAATTTTCAAATGGATCCATCCATATCGGACTAGCTTCCTCCTAATACAAAGCTAATGTGGAGTCTAATTTCTTCCCAAACTCTCTCAAAATCCTTCATTGGTATCGTAGGTCTAAGCGAGCTTACATATAGCTAAGATATCATATTTTACCTTGAAACCTTAAGGCAATAGGTTATAAGCATCATTCTTGTTTATAACTCACTTTACCTTTATTTCTTTTTTTGGTATTGGATACTATCATTTATGAATCTCCAACAAATGCACCTATAAGTTATAGTAATATCATATAGAGTAGAGTCTCATTCTCACAATAATCTATTACGTACTATGTCTAATTGTTTTATTATAATCTAATTAACAATAAATTTGAACAAAGTCTAATTTCCACTTGAACAAGATTAAGCAATTATCAATAAGGAAATATCCATAAATTGGAACTACTTAATTAGTTCCTTGAATTATCCTACTAGAACCACTCCTATGGACTTAATCTCTAGGTGAACCTTGTTTACACATTGCAGGGCTTTGCCTAGTTCTTTTAAATATAATGCATTTAATTTTTTTAAATGACAAAATATTTATATAAGAACTTTTTTTATTATCATTTTTATATTTATGATTTAGTTATTTGTGAAAATTTATATTATGGATCGTCAAAATATCTTAATTTGATGAATTAGACTCTTCTGAGCTATAAACACTCATTCTTAAATTAATTAATCAATGTTTCTATTTGATGAAAACCTTTGAAAACATGTTAAGTTATGTGGAATTAATAAAAGATTTGACTTTAGTATTAAAATATTTATGCAAGCATTTTCTAGGACCCCATACAACTTCTAATATTAATCCTTAGTTAATTTACAAACATGTTTTCTCAAACTGATGCATGTAAATTTAAATTTGATATAATTGCTATCTATTATTAAATCAATTTTTAGTTCTTAATTGCATTCCATAGGGGGAGATGACTTAGGTGTAATAAAATATTACTTAATGTGTTAACAAATATAATTTATAAAAAGATGAAAATATGTTATAAAATAACAAATTTCAACAACACACCTAATCAATAATGTAAAAAGGGTGAGAGAAGATAAATTCAAACTAATTTATAGTAGTTTGGGGAATGTTCTTACCTATGTTTACTCTCAAGATTCTTTTTGGAGTTCTACTATGATTCTTCTTTGAAGATGAAAAATAATCTTTGTACAATCTTTTTCAGGAAAGAGGAACCCTTTACAATCTTCCTTCATAACAAAGAGGAACCTTTGTCACTTAAAATACAATTAAGTATAATTTTTAAAAACCCTACAAAGGCTACAATTAAAGAATATCTCTCTTTATGATTTTGACAATTTTAAAGAGTCTCACTCACAAGAATATGAGATGATGATACCTAAATGCTTAATAAACACACAGAAATACTTGTATATGATATCTAAATGCTTTCTCATTCAAGAACCAATGAAAAGATGTGTATTTATATGTGGGACCCTTATCAGCCTTTGAAATCAAAAATTAGTTATTACAATGGTTAGTTCCATCATACTAATCAACCATTAAGTTATACTATTCAACCAATACGTATTAGTTGACCAATATGTAATCAATGTTGTTGCAAACTTGTAGTACATCAAATTTGAAAATTTTAAGTTGTATTGTCATTCTTTACCCTATATAGGTTGACCAATCCCCCAAAATCATGATATTAACAACTTTAAATATTCCAAATTAAATTATTTAATGCAATTATGATGTAAGAATTTTTCAAAATGTTCCTCAACGAGTGTTTAAAATATCAAGGGCTTTTCTCTTGAGAAAAGTTTTAACACCTTTTGATGATGAAGACACATAAAATGAAGTAAGACTGAATGTTTACTAAAGAGACTAAATGAGATTATAATTAACGTTACAAACTATAAATTGAACTTGAAGTGCATTGATCTTCTTTTGTTCTTGATGTGTTCTTCACTTAGATAGTCGAAGGCTTCAACTTTTATTCATAACCTTCATAAGCTACTTCTTAATTATAGCTACATCTTGGTCTTAGATAGTATATCATCAAAATAATAAAACCATTAGCAGTACTTATGTTGTTTTTATCATCAAAATAATGATTGAAACCTCCTTTGATTCACCATCAATATTAAGAGTAATAAAGATATTTTTCAAGTATTAAAACTCTTCCTTAATGAAATAAAATCAATACATAACACATAAATTCTGAGATTCATGTTCTAGATATTAAAAATAGTCACCATCTTCCTTGAATTAATAAATAAAAATTGAAAAAATCATAAAATAATTTCTATGATAGAATTCTTAATCATCCATTCGTACTCTATGTTCAATTAGGATTATCCTAGTTCTCTTTTCTCATTGAAAATGGATTAGAAGTCTTGCTTAGATTTTCTATCTTTAAAAAGCTTCTTAAAAGTTATGGTTTAACATGCTCCTAAATAAGGAATTACTGCAATGAATATAGGGCATAATATGCCTTTGTTTAAGATCATATTTAATTTCTTTCATCTAAAAAGCAACACAGACTTTGAAAATTATATGGTCAAATTTCTCATCAACTTCTTACATCTAAATATGAATATGATGTGCAATATACCTATTTCTAAGGCCATGTTCAACCGAATATGCTTTTTTCCTTTTGTTTTAGTGTTTAAAACTTTTTAGTCATTGGTTAAAATCATTTCCCAAAACAACATTTCTATTAAATTACCTAATACATCAAATAAAAATTATTTGTGCATAAGCAACCTAAGTGAAGATATGGCATAAAAATGGAATGTATATATCACCATTTATCTACCGTCCCTTAAATGGAAATCTTGAAAGCTTATGTAAACCCTCACTACCTTAGATGGTTTCAAGCTTTCATAAACAATTAAAAATGGTGGAACAAGACTACAATTCCTCATTCATTTAGAAACTCGGTTCCTAAGTAACATTGCTTATGGTAGCTTCACCACTATGCCATACTATGAAATGAATTATGTAATCTAGCATAGTTCTCTCGTAAGGGTTACTCTGCTAACACTAGTTGATTGGTTGTAATATGAGTAATGCTTATTAGCTTAGATCATTTTAAGCTAAAATAAAATTGTATCTCTCTTTGTAGCATTATTCATTAATATATATTTATTTCTTAAAAATATTATTTGTATAAGAATCATTTATAGTAACAAATCATACAGGATTTATAGTATCCTTTAAAAAATATATAAATTACGCACGCATCGAATTCTACCAAAAGTGCTAAAGAGTGTTGAAATAAGATTTGAACTAAAGTGATAATTTAATTTTAAAAGAAAAATACAAATATGAAGACAATTAAAAATAATGATAGGGTTTGGTTGTTTTTGCTGTTTTTATTATGTGATTATTTATCTGTGTGTGTGTGTTTTTATGTTATTGTGCTAGTGAATTTACATAATCCTTCCAATTTCAATTGTCTCAAGCAATTTTGTTCATCTTTTAACCCACTTCCCATTATGACCATGTTTTAGTAACTGCCTACTACACATTATTCTCCTAACTTTTTTTGCTCTAAGCAGTTTCTTTTGTAACTTCTCAACTTCCAATTTTCTTTATCGTGTTTGCTTATTGCCCATCTCACGTTTATTGTGTATTTACCATCCTACCTCCCACATTCTAGGCTTCTTTACCACTTCGTGTGTCTAAGAATTCTATCCAAATGACTTCTAGGACTTCTAGGATTTGGGCTTTTTCATTTTTGAGTTAAATGGGTTGACTTCTTCTTGGGCTATCAATAACTACACCTTGCATAGATTTGGTTGAACATACAAACTATATGGTATTAAAGACTCTTTTAACCTTTCATAAAATGAGTGCAAGCTTATTAATCAAATTCTTAGATATGGACTTGTGGTTTTGGGAAGTTTAGGGACCAATGAGAATCCAACTAGAGGAAGAAGCCTGAAAAAGTCATCAGGATGATCTCCATATGGACATTAACTATGAAGAATCCTTAATTAAGAGGGAATGTTGGGCAAAAATATTATATCATAACTCTTCTATGTTTAAAACTCCTAACTCCCTTCCATTATAGAAGCTAAATATTTTCTCCATTTAAATTTTAAATTTTTGTTGCTGCCCTAAGATTTGTTGATTTTGTTACAAATTGCTCTCACTATAGACCATTTTCTATCTTAAAATCTGAGGAGTCTCCATCTTTTCTATTAACTCTAGTGTTTATTCCTTCTACTTCTCATGAATTCCCCCAAAACTTAGTGAACTTTCCTTGTACTATGACTTCTACACATCATGCATCTTCTTGCTCCTTTATTGATTATGTCGAATTGAATTGTACATACATACATCTTAGGCTTCTTTTTATACTTTGTTTATGAATTCTATCAATTTTCCTAACTTTATTCCATTTTTAGGATATAAAAATTTAGGAAGTCTATATTCAAATTGAACCTTTACTATCCTCCATTAGAATAATGTAAGAAAACTTCTTAAACCTTAAATCCCTTTTTCAAATTTTTCTTATAATTCTGTCATAAAAAATTCTTTCTTTTAGTAAGGAAGGAGGAATTCCATATTTTTATTATAAGAAAATTGGAATCCCCTCACTCATTAAATCTCCTCACTCGTCCCTCCCCTATATAGGAGAGGTGAGTCAAAAAAACTATCCTTTGGAATTTCCTCTATTTTAGGCTCTAAAATCTCTAAAGATATGGCCAAAAATTATAGACTAGTGGGTTAAATGGATAGATAGTTGTAGCCTTCTTACCATTATAATTAGAAAAGGAAAGGAATTCTTTAATTAAATGTTTTTTGTAGGAACTTGCCAAAATATCAACCTACTTTCATACATGTTATCTTGAAATTCTATAATTCCTCCTATTATTCCTTTATTGTTCCTTTTGGGCATGCAGTTATTTCACTCAAAGATATTTTCTTTCTTAATAGCTACCTATTGTTAGGGAGGATCTTGTGTGTTTAATTAAGGAAACTTCTAGTTTAGATCTTAGCACCTTTAAATGCTCTTCTTACTTTAGATTGATTAATGATTATTCTTCTTTTAGGAATCCTATTTTCGAATAGGAACATATTAACTTTATTTGGGTTCTATTAATATGATTTTTTTTGTTTCTTGTAAATGACGAACCAAGTCTGTAATTCTTACCCTTCTAGCTACTGTTAAATTTTAAGCCTACACTCTATTTTCTTAAGATTCCTTTACATAAATCTAGGGGTGTTTGTCCAATCTCCCTCTTTAGAGGTTTAATTATTTAAACCTATATCCTTATCTGTTTTTCAATGCTTAAGGATAAGGAAGGCCTTCCTTTCAGATCCTAGATTCCTAGACTTTCTTGGCCTTTTTCTTTCTACAAGTCTGTGTAGCAAATCTACTAAAGCTGTATTTAGTTTTCAAAGTCAATACACCAACTCAAATCTTTTAGGACTTCTCTCTAAAAGGCCTTACAATTTGAAAATTCTTAAGACTTTTAAATCTTCTTATCTGACAGTTTACTAAAAGATCTTTTCTTACACTAACATGAGGGAATTGGTAGTGGATGGTGGCAAGGCTCTGAAACTTGTTCCTTCTATTACAACCTTAGGCTTTAAGGTATAATTACCTTATCTCTAAAGCCAACAACTTTGAATTTCTTTATGAATTCACCCTATCATGCATCGTAGTCCCCTTTTATATTCTTCCATCCTCAAAGGTACTCCTTCTAGCTAAAGGTTATTTACTTTGTTACATTTTACCATTAATTTTAGCCACCACAGATTTCAAAATTCTAAATGCCTTCGTTAGAGAAGAAGGAAAAGCTACTAATCAAAAAGAAGTAACAACAACTGCAAACCTTATCATTAAGAGGAAATTTAAAGCGAAGTCTCTATTTGCTTCAAACTCTAAGAAGAAAGACACCAGTTCCTAATAGATCTACTCAAAAGTCAACATGTTCAACCATCAAGCTACTTGAAGAAAATGAAATTATAGAACCTGTTACTGAAAGCAATTACCTAAGAGAATTATTTAACTCCTAACAATGTTATGGAGGGTATTAGTGACCGTATCTCAATTTTCTTAACTTTTTTAATTTTATTCTAACCATCGATTCATACTTTTAATTTTTTTTTCAGAAATGATATATCAGACCTACCATCTCCTACCTTTCTAACGAACTAAAATCTAAAAGGGCTAGAAATTTTATTGATCCAGAGACTATTAAAGTCACTTTACTATAGGTAGAGAAGGAATTCCTTTCATTTTTTACAAAAATCATTCAAACTCTTAACAAAATCTTCCACATCTTATAAATAGGAGATGTTTGGATAACAATAACATCTTTGGAAGAAGTTTTTAATCTAAGCTTCTTCGATGTTTCTCTTATCACTCCCTCCAGTGATGTGCCAATAGTTAGTTCCGAGGAGCTAACAAGAGTTAAGGAATCTCTAAGGCTCACAATATAGTAGGAGCTCATATTCTTGACTAGAATTTAGTAAACTCCTTCCTAAACATGTTGTCCTATATTAGTTTTATACCCCATTCATCTACTGTTGGAGGACTTTTGAGAAAAAATAAAAGTTTTCTATTCTTCAAGCAGTCCTATCATGACCAAGTTGTTTTTTTCCAAAAAATTATGTCTTTCAAAAAAGCGTTGAAAGGACTATGACACAAAAAAGGTTAAAGTTAAAAACCTCCTAGCCCAAATTTATAGGCTAAAGAATGAATTTGAGTCTTTAGAGGATCAGACTATTGAGAATGAAAGAACCATTAATTTGGTTAAAGGTAAACAAGAAACTATAAAAGAGGATGGTAAGCAGTTTAACTAGGAGTCCAATGAGGTCAAGATGGCCAAAGAGCTAGGGAATTTATTAATGTTAGCAAAGGAGAAGTCAAACTTTGGGAATAAAAAGTTCAGTAGGCTAAAGAGGATCAAATGTTTTATATCAAATAATAAGGTGAGATCTTGTCTTTTGGCCTAAATCAATTTAAAATTTTTTACTTTTTACAAACAATTTATTGGCCATTGGTTGACCTTCATGCATTTGAATTTTTATTTCTTGGATGATTATTTTAGTTTTTCTTCATTTGACTTGGATAATTTTTCTCTTATTCCTTTATACCTAAACTCTCCCATAAGGTAGGTACATAAGGCTTCAAATATTTTCCATTAATAAAACATCTATAAGGTTTGCCTTCTAGGCTAGATTACTAATAATCATTACTTTTCAAAACCATATGAATTCAAAATAGCCACTTACAATTAGGGGACCACTTCCCCTACTCTCTGCCTTTCATTCCAGGTGGTAGAATTAACTTCTATACCATATCCCCTTTTTGAAATTCCCACCTTTAAATTGTTTTTTTATACGATTCTACCACCTTTTCTTTTTTCATAATGATATTATTTATAGCCTAAAGTTGAACTTTGTCTAAGTCTTCTAATTCCATCGTCGTTGCATCTAAACATTCAAGTGTATTCATAGTATCCTACTTAGAAACTCTCAAAAATAGGATCATTAATTTCATAGAGAAAACACTATTATAACCACAACTTTGAGTTAACAGGATGAATCTTGTAGTAGTGCATTTGAAAGTTCAATATGCCCATAAGGTCTTAGATAGAATCTTTTTCCAACCTCTATGATTCTCTTATAGAAAAATTTTCAGGATTTCAATCATTACTTTATTTGATGCTTCCGCTTGACCATTAGCCTAAGCATAGTACAAAGTCAAATTCAACAATTGTATGCATAGTTTGCAACAAAATCTTTGACTTACTGGCTAATAAATATGGTTACCCAATCTCTTGTTATTCACTGTGGAATCCTAAATTGATGAATAATTTGTTCCTTAACGAACTTCACTACGTCAACTTGTTCAACCTTCTTCACAGGCTAAGCCACCACCCATCTTGTGAAATAATCTATCACTAATAAAATGAAATTATGACTTTTAGAATAGGGTTAGTATATTTTGTCAATAAAATCAATGGTCCAACCCCTAAACGCCCATGGCTTAATTATATAGTGTAACT
This sequence comes from Erythroxylum divaricatum, assembly GCA_025434745.1. NCBI lineage: Eukaryota > Viridiplantae > Streptophyta > Magnoliopsida > Malpighiales > Erythroxylaceae > Erythroxylum > Erythroxylum divaricatum. Next base: position 3,979,808 of record JANTPM010000009.1, read on the forward strand.
CATAAGTAAGAATTCGTTGTACCTTTATACATTTTTTGGATTAGTGATAGCCTTTAGCATAATATATATAATATTTCAATATTGAAATCTAGTAGTAACTATGATGTTTTATGAGCTTGTTTCATTATTGTTGACACATCTGGAATCCCAAGGCATCTTAAAAGAAGTGTATTGTTGCCTTGACAAAATCAAACTCTTTTGGTTAATAAAAAGTTGAGTGCTTATAGCTTAATTCTTAAAGGCACCTTAAGTATTTAGTTTGCTCCTGCCAATCCTAAATGACTTCTCTATCAATATTAAAAACTCATAAGTAAGTCCACATTTTATAGATAGATGAAAGAGATTCTCATTATATAATAACACATTTATAAACCAACTCTTTGAACATTTTTTACCTAGATGTAATTTGAGAGATCAGCCTCCCAATTTTCTGTCTAAGGACTATGTTATAATTTAACTTAATCAAAGAATTCTCATAATTGAATAGAAGCGGTGTAATAAGGTGACTAAGTCAAAGTTACTTATATTCTCTTATCATTGTTCATTTGATTTTTTAAATCTATCTATACAACACCTAACAATTTTTTTAACATTTTGTTTAAGGTAAAAAAATATAATAATTTTAGATAGAAAATAAACTAAACTAGAGAAAATTGATAATTAAACAATTAACAAAGCATCAGTGAACTTATGATTAACTAATGAAAACAACTTAAGAATATTTTGTTTTCACCTTGCCTTCTTGAGTTAATAATACTTTACCCTCGATGTCCAATAGTTATGATTTCCCTCTCTTGAGATCTAACCAAGTAATCTCAATTAAAATAGATAAGACTTGAATTGTGACTTCTTGATCTCTCAAAACTCTTCCTAACCATGTAATTAAATTTGAAGTAATCCAATTGGTAACGAATAATTAAAATCTCTCTTTAAATGATGTTTATAGGTCTATTATGGTAGTAGCTCTCACAGTGCAACATAACATAGGTTTTTCAACCTAGCCCTTTGATTCAAATTGAAGATTAAAATCAATGAACACCACAATGTATATCTATATTATTTTAAGAACATAAAAGTTTAACAAAACAATTCAATAGTGATTCCTATAACAAATTTATCAATTCATAGACAAAATATATACCAAATTGTTCATCATAAACATTCAATAAAAAGGAAAGAAAAGGAAAGTATAGAAGTTTGAATTCTAGATGTGTTCTTTTTTTCATTGATCTGGAAAATTCTACAGCTTTGTCCCTTTGGAATTTTTCCTACTTGATCTCTTTATTAGATGTTCCCTCCACTTCTCTTTATGTTTTCAATTTCATTTATAGTTTTTAATCCTTCTAGGGGCCTTTCAAGGGTTTTCTCACTTGTTTATATCCTAAAAATATCATTAAATCATAAAAATATAAAAATTTTGTGACCTAGAAAATCTAGCATTTGCACGATTGTGACTATACAGGATCATGTTTGTCAATAGCTCTATTGCAACCATACAAAATCTACATGATCATGATAGAGGGTCTCCAGCTTCTCTAGCTTCCATCTTACACTTTTATTTAAGTCCCCTATCTCATCTCATTTTCCAAGCACATTAAACATGCCCTAAAATATGCATTAAGATCAAATTCTTTCCCTAATCAATAATAATCAACAAAACAAACAAAAATACTAACAAAAACATAAATATAATTGATAAACACAAGATTATCACCTAATAAAATACCTATGAACACATTTTAAAATCTAGAAAACATGTTATAAATCACACCTATCAATTTCCCCATAGTTAAAACTTTGATTGTGCGCAAGTAAAACTATAACCATAAAATAAGCAAAACACAAATCACAAATCACAAATCACGACACAATGGCACAACGGAACAGTGACATCAAATCTCATGAAATTAACTTACCCAAAAACATTAGTATCTCAAAATGATCTAAAATATAACCTTGTTCCATTTATATTCAAGTGTTTTGATTTAAATATATTTATCAAGAAAAATATTAAGTCCCTATTAACATGCTAATTAACTGCCATTAACATGCTAATTAATTCCACCAAATACTCTATTAAGACCTCAAAATTCATTT
>JANTPM010000009.1:4002712-4015486 GCA_025434745.1 Erythroxylum divaricatum
GACATCAAGTTATGGCCAAAACACCATAGCATGCTCAAAGAACATTTTTCAACTGCACTCTCCAACTTTTAACTTCCTATATTTCACATATAACTCATCTTGTATCTAAACCGTCTTTTCTATTCCTTTTAAACTTCAAGGATTTTCCTTTGCTTTACACATAACTAATCGTCAATAATTTGTCATTTAATAGTCCTAGCTTACAGAAAGGTTCAGGGTCCAACAGGGAATCTTAGGAATCAAGCAAATATGAGTTGTATTGATTTCACTCAGTAATTTACCTGAATTCAAAAACTCCATTATAGTCTCCAAAATTAATTTTCCTATAATCTACCAAGTTTTTTGGAAAAAAGTATGCATTGAATCGATTCGGGCCTAGTGCTTTAGTAGGATTCAGATTAAAAAGAATAAATTTAAGCTTTTGAATGGTAAATGGTTGTTGAAGCTTTAGTAATGTATCTTGTAATAAGTTAGAGGGAGCCCCTATAAGATTTACTAAACCTTGTATATATGATAGGATGCAGATGTATCATCTAGCAAGGAATTGAAGAAGTTGAACATCATACTCCTTATGGAATCTCTATCAGTAACCATTTAGTTACTAGAATCTAAGAGGAAAACTATCCTATTGAGATTTATTATTTCCAAAATAGAATTGTAAAAGAATTTAGTATTGAAATCCCTTTCTCTCATTTATGTAATCCTTAGCTTCAGCATAAGAATTGAATTATGATCTCGAAGAGCTTCCATGTATTTCCCCAACATAATAAATTTAGTATTTTTAAGAGCAAGATTGTCTGGATTTTTATAGCAGTCCTCTTGCGCACTTCTCAATTGCCTTTAGCTTCTTACAGCTTGATTTTAGAGAGGGGCTAATATGTCTTTGCATATGCATTTGATATGTATGATTAAGTGGTTGAAATAAATAGATTGAATGATTTTTGAATGTGAAATGCGAATTAAGTGAATACGAAATGTGTGTCACTCAACATGTTGAATTGATAAAGTGATGTGAATTTTATGAGTATATGAAGTGATGTGTTGTGTGATTGAGTGAGCCATCGAGGATGATCCACTCACTAAATCCGCAAAACTCACCCCAAAAATTTCAATATTATTTTTCAGGCTTAGAGAAGATCTCCAATTAGACAAATTGTAGTCTAACCACTGCATTCGAGTAAGAGATAGAGGTTGAGAACAGTTCGCGTCTGTATATGTATTTTCATTATTTTGTATCAAATTGTGCATTCTGCAATTATTGTTTCTTGTATAATTGAATAATTATATTTATAATAACTTTCTGAATTAAAAATGTTTGTAAATGAGATTGAGCAATGAGTGTAATAATACTCATGAATGAAAATATTTATTAATAAAATGGGCCAATTTGTTTATTGATTTTTCACGTATGCATAAATTGTGTTGTTTAGAAAATTTTATAATGAGTTTGATTGATTAATTGTTTTAGCATGCCACTCTTGCGGAGTACATACTTGGACATCACTTAGGATGTCGGGTATGTGTCATATGAAAGTAGGGTGCTACAATGTCGGTTGAGGCAAGTGAGTTTTGTTATTTACTAGGTTTTTGTTTATTTGGTTTAATTTGGGTATTTATTTGTAGTTTGAACCTCCCATTTGAATTTCATGTATTTTTAATATTAATAACTTGTACCAATCGAAACTTGTTTGTAGTATGAACTTCAATTTATCATTGAATTAATATAGGATGAGTTTGACTTATGGTTCCAAATATCTGACACAGAAATTGGTTATTTCATTGATGCTCTCTAAAACGATTAGGTGCTCTTTACTTTTCATGTACGAATCTTTAGACACATCTTTTTTAATATAATAATAATTTTTTCTAAACATAGTTCATAATTTGTATATGTAACAATCCTTTTCGTCCAGTCCAACAATATTTAGTAAACAGTCGACAACTAATGAAGACAATAAGCTTCGGAGCATAGTGCAGACATTGATAGAGTACATAGCTCAGCTTCGTAATGAGATGGATGAGTTGAAGAGGAGGGGTAGTACCTCAAAGCATCCGCGATCACTATGATAATAATCTACTTGTAGTCATTTCATTTGAATTACAAATACTTATTATGTACAATTTAATGTTTTTATTATCAATTAAGACAAATTAAACTTTATATCATCAATCGACTTTCTGTTTAAACAAATTAAATATATAAACAAATAAAAATATTATGCACAAGTAATTCATAAGTGTTGAAATTATGTATTAACCATAAGATTATAAAATAAAATTTAATGTCGAGATTTTTAAAAAAAATTAAAAATACTTACCGACAAAAAATGCAAGTACATTAGTAAAACCTATTATATTTACTGACAGAACATCACAAACCATCGGTAAAATCTATGATATTTACCAACATAACAAAGAATCACTTTTGGTAATATTGACAGCCCGTCACTAACTTTACCTTTAGGATTTGCTGAATTGTCGGTATGTTCACCGGTGGGAAATCACAACCGTCAGTAATGTTACCGACAGAATAACAAATACCGTCTGCAAATATTCTGACAGAAAGAAAATGATCGTAAGTTAATTTACTAACAGTCATAACCAACCGTTAATATATTCACTGACAGTTACATAAAATGTCCATCAGTAAATTTATTTACGCCCTTTTTTACGACACCTTTGTTCGTCGGTTAATTCCATTGCCAATTTCTATTACCAACAGAATCTAAAGGTTTTTCATCGATAATATCTGTAGTTAAATGACATTTTTCTTACAGTAAAATACAATGATGGTCGTGGGATTTATAAGTTCATCTCTTGATACAACAAAGTCTAGAAGATGTCCTGGGGAAGCACATCAAATAGCAAACAGAAAAAAATAACTGGGGAAGAAGTAGCTAATTTTGTTTTACCTCACAATAACGTAGGTACCTCTCCAAATACACTTTGATAATTTGAAGCAAGTATGATTTGAATGCCAGAATCCCAAACGGTCCCTCTCAAATAAGCAACCACCACTTGGAAGTTTTTGATATGGGGTGACATATGTATCTACACGTCTTCAAGGACAATAAATGGAGAAAACCAACCACTTTCCTCTATCGCAACACGTTGTTAGTAATAGACGATAACATATTTCAATGGCATGAGAAAAGTAATCCATTTTGTATTACACTCATCATTTTCTCGACAATGGAGAACTTGCTGCCAAAAATAACATTCTCTAAAAAACGAAACCTAATTGCAACCCCTGTGTAAACACCAAAATTGAGTAACCAAAGAAGGAAAGTATTCGTACTTGAGCGATTAATCAAGGAAAATCAACAATCTTTGACAAGAAGCACATAGCAGAAGCTGAGAAAGAAAGTAAGTGGGTGAGCGTTAAAAGTTACGAGCATTGCACAGCCAACCATAAGGACGCGAGCAGAAGTTTGATTAAGTGACGAACAAATGGTTTCACAAATGAATTGAAGGTTGCTTCTTTCACACGATAGTCACAGCTTGGATTGAAGCTTTGCTAAAGTATACAATAAACACATAACAGCCTAAAAACGTAAGCTGAAAATTTGTAAGTAGAACGACGACATTTATGGGATTGGATAGAGCTAAACAGAGAATTCTTCCAAAGTAGAAAATGGCAAATTATTAGGTTAGAACACCAAATTTTTAATAGGGTATTTTAAGCAGTGATTAACCAAACAAAAGATCAGGTCTCCAAATTCTTTCTGGGGAGCATGCAATGACGTTTGAATGCACCCATGGCCACGAGTATGAATTTAGCTAGTAACCTAGCTATCATTAAAAGCTAAAATCATTGAGGTTACATATTTTTGACTGTTGTTTTAAATATGGTTTCTGTAGATACTTGTGGTGTGGGGTCACTAGTCAGTGGTTAACGGAGAGTGACAGCTAACAATCTTCACCAAATAAAGAAAAATCGTATACCAAAGAAAGAAGTCAAGGTTGGTGACATTTTGCAGGCAAAGTCAAGAAAGCATATGGCATCCTAAAAAACAAATGATATACAGTAATTTGCTTAATTATGAATCCATCGTCATTTAGTTTCCTTTTGATTGCTTGATTAATTATGAGCGCGGCCTCCTGCTCTTGATCTGAAACACTGGCATATAGTGTAGGTGGTGGCGATCATTCGGTCCAGCAAAAGTTGAGTATTACAGAGACTCATTTGCAATTTGTTACCATTTTTATTTTTTTGTTTAGTTCTTATTCCAGTTCACATGGCTCGTTATAAAAGCACTACTTGCTGCTGTAGACCTCTAAAACTGTAGAACATTATTAATGGCTGGAGGAAACAAGAAAGAGAGTACGGTTACAGTAGTAGAGAGCAAAGAGTGGTACCTTTCAGCCTACGCACCACAGGGTGTTCCCAACACGAATCATCTAAAACTCCGAAATGTATCACTGACCATTGATGCTATCCCCGATGGTCATGTCGCCGTTCAGATCCTCTTGCTCTCTGTTGACCCTTATCTGCGAGCTGGAATGACTGGCAGCGAAGACGGTCTATACACGTCGCAGTTCAAGCTCAATGAGGTAACTAAAACTAATTAAACATCTACCATGTAGCATCAGATTTTCCGTCATACCCACGCTTTCTGCTCTATGTTTCTGGTATTATAGTGTTTGCGAGTTTGCTTCGAAAGAGTTATACTAGCTTTCTACGCATATACGTAAAGGGGCTTAAGGTGTTAGTACAAGATACTCTAACCAATTTTATAACCTAACGAATCTTAACCATTCTCTTATGTAGAATTTACGTTTATTTATACGGGACTTACGCGAGATTCATGTTAACCATTCATTTATGCAGAATTTACGTTTATTTATACGGGACTTATGCGAGATTCACATAAATGAATGGTTGAAATTTATTGAACACAATAAAATACCGTAAAAAGGAAAGAAAGATATATGTATATTTTCTGATGGTTAAAAACAATTATTTTTAAAATAATTTTGTAAAATCCAAAAGCTGTTTTTATTTTCCTTTGTGAAGTACGTAAGCCGAGTTTCTATGTGCGTAAGTGACTGCAGGCGATAAGAGCATTTGGGATAGGAAGGGTAATCGAGTCCACTGACAGCAAACATGCAAAAGGTGATATCATTGTCTATCCATTCTTCCCAGTTGCAGAGTACTGTGTTATAGCATCAGATCCTACTTTAAGGAAGATCAATCCAGCAGCAGGCATTGAATTGCCAGATTACCTCGGTTGTCTTGGTAATCTCATTAACTTGACAAGTTTGGTAATGAATTAGCATCCGACTAGTCAAGGCTAAATTAAACACACAATATTATAATACGTACTTCAATATTTATATTGTAGGGATACCTGGGTTTGCTGCATGGGTGGGAATAAAATTGATAGGAGAACCAAAAGAGGGGTCAAACGTCTTCATCTCAGCGGCAGCAGGAGGTGTTGGCATGTTTGCTGGTCAACTTGCAAAACTGAAAGGTTGCAGGGTTGTTGGAAGCACAGGTTCTGACGAAAAGGTATCATAATGATGACTTTGTGAGTTCAAAACTAACAAATTTGACGCCCTACTTTGGAAGTTAACTGAAAATATTGAAAGGTATAAGTAGTTATACCGTGACAATTTATGCAATAATTTATGCTTTTGACACAGAACACTAATCTAATAGGGTCTTTGATTGATAAGAATAGAGTTTTGATTTGGAACGTCGCAAGAAGAATGTCTAATTGCCGTTGTAATAAATGAGATGTGTGTCTTTGAGAAGGTAAAGCTATTGAAAGATGAATTCGGGTACGATGAAGCATTCAACTACAAAAGAGAAACAGATTTCGACTCTGCTATAAGCAAGTAATCACTTCACACTCTTTCTTTTCTCCACATCTCTGCTGTATTTTTCTACTTTTTCTTTTACCTTATATTTGTTAGGAACATATGACTTTTCAAATGATGAATCAATTCTTAAGTGGGTTTATTATGATATACCTTAGACCATTTGTTACATCAATCTTTTATCATTCTCAGCATATAAATGCCCTGTTATTCATACCACCTTTTACACATAAGGTGGATCCTTTTGAGTACATCCGAATGCAAACTCAAGTTTATAATGTTCTTCCTTGTTTCTTAATCTTTTGAATCAAATTAATTTGCTTTTTAAAACGTCTTATTATCTTGAATAATTCATAATTTTCTAGTAACATTTTAAAATAACAACTATTAATTCAATTATCTGGAATCAAAGCTCGAGCAAAAAAAGTTTTTAGTTTAAGGTTCGTGCAACCTGAAAACATTTCCACACAATTTAAGTTGAGAATTTGACCTATATTATCAATATTGGTTGACAATGCATATATGGTATCATTGGGTATGTGCACATATGGTATGATTCATGTGCATTGTCAACCAATAAGAATAATATAGGTCATTTATTAGGTATACCAAGATCTCTTGTTTATTCATTCAATCCACTTTTTAAAACTCATATTTGGTATGTTAAGACAAATTGGGCCCAACATATTGTTTCTTTATGTTATTATTAATAACCTCTTATACCTTTTAATATACTTCACATTGATATTAACACTTTAAGCCTTGAGCTGTGGTTTGTCACCTAAATAAGCTACTTAAAACTTATGTCATCACCATTTCTAAATGTAATGGAGGTGATTAATTTCATCATGGGCGTATTTTCCGTTCACATATATACGTGTATAACAGCATATTACTTTTCAAGATTGATAAGTTAATGGTTACAGGTACATTCCAAATGGCATTGACGTATACCTTGACAATGTGGGTGGTAAAATGCTGGAAGCCGTCCTTAACCATGTCAACTATCGTGCTCGGATCGCTCTCTGCGGAATGATTTCGGACTATAATAAGGTACATGGCCGGCCAAGTTATAAATTGGAACTCGAAACTATCGAGTATTCCAAGTATTTTTATTTGGTTTCTTATGCTTACAATTACAGAGGGTGAAAGAAAGAACACCGAAGTTAGCCATTTCATTTATAGATCCTTGCTTTGCTTGGCAGAACAAATCACTGCCAAAAAGTATACCCTATATGCATGTTATAGATGATGGTGATTACATCCGTCATTATGTAGTTGGCTTTTGATGTTATTGAAATGATCCAGGTGTGGACTGAGAGAGAAGGCGTGAGGAATCTGTTGAATATGGTGGGCAAGGAGGTGAGAATGGAAGGGTTTATGCTGGGTTCATATTTAGGTCATTTTGAGGGTTTTGCAAAGGAGATGGAGGAATACCTAAATAAAGGCATGATTAAGTCTAAGCAACACATCTACAATGGCATTGAGAGCTTTCTGGAGAGTTTGGCATCACTTTTCTCAAGCTCTAATAATGGGAAAGTCATCGTTCAGGTCCAGTCTTGGACGGGAGCATAAGTCCTTATCATTACTTTGTTTGGAGGAATAAGTCAAAGCGTACTATGAGATTGGTGGCTGCAACAGACTGTGTAGTAGTCACTGAAGTCTACGAATATGGAGCTTCTGTTTTAAGTGTTTTGGCCACTGGATTTCTCATATTATATTCCATGGGACTTATCTATGTTAATTATGACGTAATAAAACTCATTATCTTAGATAGTGCTAACATATCATTATCTTAGATAGTCATTTATGGTAGGCTTAGGTTTTATCCCCCTCTTGTTATTCTGTCTCCATTATCTTTTGCATCTGCTTCCCATCTTCCTTGCTCTTTCTCCCCATCTTCCAAGCTACAAGTCTTCATATTCTTTGAGTTAACTCAGGTAACCCTTACCCATTACGCGAAGACATTAATTGTCCCAAAAATCATCCAGTGTTTAGAGATTTTGTCAAGGATACCAACTCAACCTTAATTACTTTGTTAGAAACCAAACTCAACGAGGATAATTTCCCAAGAATAAAGTTATTGGACAACGTTGGCCTTTTTATATATCTAACCACCAAAAACACCACGCCATAGTGTGTTTTTCCCTTTAGACTGGTTAAGGTGCAGCGGGTTTAAGTGATCAAATTAATGATCCACTTGTTGGTTTATGAAGGAGAACACTAGGGTGTCTATTATAGTTGTGATAAGGTTTGAAGATCCTAACTGCAAAAAAAAAAAGTGCTTGTAGGGAGGAGCTAGGAAACTGTCAACACCTCCACTATATTTGCTAACGTTATCCATTAACTTATCATTTCAAATATTTAAAATCTTTTTTGCACATTTAAAGTAAGTTCTTTATTTTAAGTAGAGTAGTTGAAAACTTCTATATTTAAACTACCAAAAGTATGAGTGAAAGGGGAGATTTTTGAATTCACAATATTATCTGTGGTGGTGATTATCACCCAAAGGAGAAAACTTCTTAAATATTTCCCAACTTCTGATCGGAACCTATCAATTGGTATCAAAGCTAAATCAAAATGGCCTTCAACAAAGAACGTATTTAAAACTTGGAAGTAAGCCTTGGCGGGTTACAAGATAGCTTTAGTCGGATGGAGCTCGGAATGGCCGACAAACTCCTTATCATCAAAGGGAACCTTAAGTGAATTATCGATACCATTGCCTCCAACTTAGAAGGTTCCAACGGCAATGCTTGTGGTCGAGCTAGTTACGGTCGATCGTCGCGTGAAGAGAAAGCAGAGAGAACTAAGGGGGCCCGCCACCAGTTTGCTCTAAGTTAGCAAAGCTTGAGTTTCCTTCTTATAATAGCAATGACTCGACGGAGTGGTTTAACCGCATGGAGTTGTTTTTTGAACGCCAAAATACCACTACAGATCAAAAGGTGGCATTAGCGTCATATCACATAGAAGGCGAAGCCAACCAATAGTGGCAATGGCTACGCCAAATCTGCAAGGAAGAAGAGAAAGAAATCACTTGGGCAATGTTTGAAGAGGAGCTTTGGCTTCGGTTCGGGCTGACTAAAAATAAAGATTTTGATGAAACCTTGTCTAGAATAAAACAAAATGGTTCATTGCATGAGTACCAAAAAGATTTCGAGCGATTGGGTAACTGAGTTCAAGAGTAGACGCAAAAGGCCTTGGTGGGAACGTTTATCGATGGACTTAAATCTGAAATAGCAAACAAAATTACAATGTTCTGACCCAAGTCTTTCAAGGAAGCGATTAGGTTGGCCTGCATGAGAGAGGATCAATTGAATCGATAATGCTGGTCTAACCAATCCGGACGAGGTGCGATCACTCAACCATGCCAAGCGTTAGCAACTCTGTCATCACAACCCACAACTTTGCCGACTACATCTGCCAAATGAATCTCTTGCGATGAAATGTAGACACGTCGAACATAAGGGTTATGCTTCAATTGCGATGAGTGGTTCACCCTAGGCCACCGATGTCGCAAACCCCGATTATTATTACTAGAAGGTGACGAAGACGAAACTGCATGAGCAAATAACATCCTGAACCTTGAAGACAAGGTTCTAAAAAAAGTTGAAGGCAATGATAAGGTTTGAAGATCCTAATTGCAAAAGAAATGTGTAGCTAGGGAGGAGCTAGGAAATTGTCAACACCTCCACTATATTTACTAATGTTATCCATTCACTTATCCTTTCAAATGTTTAATTTCTTTTTTGCACATTTAAAGTAATCTCCTTTATTTTAGGTAAAGTAGTTGGAAACTTTTATATTTAAACTACCAGAAGTATGAATGAAAGGGGATTTTTTAAATTCAACAATATTATATGTGGTGATTCTCGCCCAAAAGAGAAAACTTCTTAAATATTTTTCAGCTTCTGATCGGGACGTATCACGTTGTGTATGGATTTAATTTTTCATTCCAAAGGAAATTTTTTTGGAATAATTTACCTAATAACCAACCAATTATTCAAGTTCATAGATATTATTCAGCTCTGTCTCCTTGAGGACTTTAAGGTTTCTTTCTTTCCATAGGCAATAGAATGAGCATCCCATAGCTATATTAGTTTATGCCCTTGCAGCCAATCAATTGGATGCAAATTAATGTATGACATTATTTTTGAATTAGTGAAAAGGCTTTATTTATCTTTATGTATTAATTTAATTAATATTTCATATTTCAATACTAAAGATAAAACCCTTAGAATAATTAATGCGTAATTGAAATTATGATGAGATCATAATTATAAGATTCAATTTACACTTATATGCTATCCCTAAATGTTCCTAGTTGTAATTTCATCGACACTGAATATTATTAAAACGGTAAAACTAGCATACATTATGTTTCTTTTTTATGAAGAAAGTAATTAATATAATAAATTACAGTATAGAGATACTTAAACTAATGTGTTGGTGATTATTAGAGAATAAGTCACTGAATTGACCTGATTATGAGAATTCCGAATGAAATATTACTTATGTGTCTATGGATTATTTCATAATAATGGTTGTATAATTGATCATCAGACTTGATAATACTTATGAATCATCCTAGCATAATTCAGTCTGTAATAATTGGATACAGATTGAACCGTATGTAGATAGTTGTGTAAATCAATATGGGATTCATCATTCTAAAGTAATTAGAGAGAATATTTTATTATTTTTATTAGTAATAATTTATGAAATTCTCTGTCCAGAGTGAATTGATATTTGAAAAAAGGGTTTTTAAATTTTAATTGTAAATTAATTACTAATTAGCAAGAACGAACATGATTGGATAATAAGAGTACACATTGTATCCATACTATGTGCAATTAGAATATTAAATGACGAAATGATTAAATTATACATTATAGTCATATACGAACAGGTTAAGTTAATCACTTTGACATTACTGATATTTGGGTAATCATGATATGTTGCTAGACGTCAATCATAACTTATGATTATGAATTATTTAATTAGAGAATTAAAGATAAATTAAAGAAGTTTTAATTTATCTAATTCTAATTGTGAATTAGAATTAGAATTTATAATTATTGTTAATTTATTAGGAATCTAATGGTCACACATCAAAGAGCAATTTGTGAAAGAAAAAACAACTTAATTAAGTTGGATTTAATTATAAAGTTTAAGAAACTTTGGGAATCAAATATGTTATATTTGATTTTATTAAAATTAAATTAATTAGAGTTAGAATTGTATTTTAATTATAATTAAAGGGATTTAATTTTAATAAAAGACTTATAATTTTTTTCTATTTAAAGGGAAGAGTTTTTTAAAGTTAGCACTTTTTGTCTTCTTCTTCTCAAATTAGTTTGAGAATTGCTTTGTGGATACCATCAGATATTGGACACTTGAACAACTCATGATTGATCAATCAGAAAAAGTTTCAAAGATTTTTTTAACAAAAAATCGAACAAGGTAGGATTTCTAAATTGTTTTATGTTTTATTCAAGTTTATTTAATTATCGAGATTCGCTCGGAATCTGTAAAATTTTTTTGTTTTTCATTGCGCCTATGATTTAATCACGGCCGGATTCCAACAATAGTATCAGAGCCACCTTTAATTGTTTAATCTGGAATTAGAGGCTCGATTGTTATTGATTTGTTAAAAAATTAAAGTTTTATAGATTGTTCTTCTCTGTTCATAATTGACAAGAATGAGGTTTATGCATTTCGGTGCATATTGTTTTTGTGTTCTGGAATCTTGCTTGCACATGCTTTTAAAAGCTTCTGTGTTTTCTACCTCTATTTTGTTTCTAGAAATTGTTTCCAGGACTTTTTTTTGTTTGATTCTGGAATATTGAAGAATGCTCACATATGATGTGTTATGTATATGCGTATTCCATATTTTGCTTATGGATATACCCATATTTTATTAAACTTGTCTTTTCGAAATTGATTTGTTGATGCGATGAGGATCTGGCTTTCTGGAAGATCGAATCAAGAAAAACATAGAGCATGTATATGCATTTTATTGTCATTGTTTCATTCTGGATAATCGTTATTTATCTTCTTCATATATTTGTTTCTGCTTGTTGTTGCCTTTTGGATCTGGAACGCGATCGAATGGCGATGCCATCTAGAGAAGACGATGGGCATTAATCACCCATCGTAGACGACAGCACAGGTGACACCATAGATGGCACCGCTTGGGTAGTCTGAAGAAGCCAGCGGTGAGAAGTAAAAATGTGGGTTGGTGGGTTGCGACGTGGGTGTTGGCTGAGGTAGCAGTGGAAGGAAGCGGTTGTGGAAAACGATGGGAGACGCTACTCTTCAGATGTTTCAATTTTCTTTTTTGCGGCCTCTCACGCCCCTCTCACTATACCTTGATGTGACCAATAAACTTTGAAGTTTTTGGTCCAAGCTACTATTCACCTAAATCCTATATGCTTCTGTTCTCTTTCCTACGCCCTCTCACACCCCTCTCATTATAACTTGATGTGACTAATAAACTTTGGAATTTTCGGTCCAAGCTACTGTTCACCTAAATCCTTCAGTCGGAAAACATCTGCGTTCTTGAGAAGTAGAAGTGTCATCGCAGACGTTACATGCGCTAGTCAACATACTTTTTCTCGTTTGTCATCATCTGGTGCGTGCAGTGCACACACCAAGCACCTCCCAACTCTTTTATGTTTTTTAAATGTTTTTAAACCTTTAAAACATCAATTTAATTAATTTAATAGAGATTAAATTAATTTATACGCCTAATGAAATTGAAAAGTGTTTTACAAGTTTTGAAAATTAGTTTTCAAAATGAAATTTTATTTAAAAGGTTTTGGAATTTTATTTAATTATTTAAATGTTGAATTATTAAATTAAATTTATTATCAATTCAATAATTAGAATCAAGCAAAAGTTTTAAATAATTTCTTTCATAATTGGATTATGTTTGAAATTATAAATATAATG
>JANTPM010000009.1:4076593-4095313 GCA_025434745.1 Erythroxylum divaricatum
TAAATACCTTGATCGGATATTTGTATGTGGTTTGATCGAGCTCAAACTTTGAAGACTTACGCTACACTGGTAATAGTTCATATCCAACGGTCAGAATAGCGATCGAAGTTCTGACTTTTTGGCGATTCACAGTCAAAGTTTGATGGCCCATTGGTGGGTTCGAAGCCTGGCTCGCCCACAGTTTGACCTGCATGTGGCCCGACTTGGCCCATGGTCAAATCGACCACGGATGGGCCTACCCAGTTTGATCAATCCTTACTTTTAAAAAAAATTTAAAAACAACATTGTTTTTGTCTTTATAGTTGGGTAGAACTATTTTGACCCGTGGCTTGATCAACCCAAGCTAAAATCAGGTCAGGCCAAAATTGACATCCATAATCGAGAAAGTACTTTAGAGATTTAACATAGACAAGGCTAAAGTAATAAGTTCTCCAGTTGATAATCATTTCAAGTTGAGTACTGAGTAGAGTCCGTCTATTGATGATGACAAGAAATAGATGGAGAAAGTTTCTTATGTTTCAACAATGGGTAGTTTGATGTATGCTATGATGTATACAAGGCTAGACATAGCTCTGCGGTAAATACAGTCAGTAGATTCCTATCTAATATGGGTAGAGAGTATTGAAAAGTTATAAAGTAGATTATGAGATATCTCTAGGGCACTTCCAACTTATGTTTGAGTTTTGAAATTTGGAAACTTGAATTGATTGGTTATTCAGATTCAAATATGGTAAGAGACGTTGATTCTCGAAAATTTACTTCAGGGTACTTGATTAATTTTACAAGGGGAGCTATGGCATAGCAGTTGAGGCTACAAAAGTATATTGCACTATTTACCACTAAAGTTGAGTTTATTGCAGCAACAAAAACAGCTAAGGAGTTATTGTGGACAAAGAAGTTTGTTTGAGAACTTAGTTTCAAGCAAAAGTGATACGTATTGTATTGTGAAAACCAGATGCAATCCATCTTGATACTAAGAATTCTACATTTCACTATATATCAAAACATGTCAATATCAAGTATCATTGGATCCAAGATGCATTGGAGTCTAAGGAGTTTGAACTTGACAAGATTTACACTGACAATAATGGTTCTGATATGTTAACAAAGATGCTATCAAGAGGAAAGCTTGAAACATGCAGGTTGATTATCAGGATAACAGTCCGTTTCAATTAGCCAGCAAATGTGTCGGAAGGGGGAGATTTGTTAGTCAACACTCCATATTTGACATTTGGAGCCTCCATAATTGAAAAAAACAACCTCTATAATTAAAAGAAAAAATAGTTTGTGTTTGAATTTAATTTGGTTTCTTCTTTTATTGTATAAAGAGAGAGGAGAGGATTGTATTATTTGTAATGAATAAAAAAACAAGAGAGTGAAGAGCGAAAATATTAATAAGTGATACAGAGATTTAAACAATCTTGATTAAGTCCACGATCGGATGGTTGTTTGTGATCTGATCGAGCTTGGACTTTGAAACCTTACTCTACATAGGTAGTTGTTCATATCTAACGGTCAATCATGATCAGATTTCTGATTTTCCAGTGATTTGTGGTTAAAGTTGGGATTGACTTTTAGGATCTTGAAATGCCAGCATTGAGTAGTTTTGCTCAAGCTCACGATCAGATGGTGAAACGTGGTTAAATTAGGTTGAAACTTTGACAGCTGGTAGATGGCACGTTTATCTTGATATCCAACAGTGGATTTACTATTTGAAGACCTTTTGAGTGATTTGCTCGGGCTATTTTGGAGAGTGTGATTATAGGTGATTTGGCAAACTCTCTTTTTGATTTCTTTTGTTCTTGTTATTGATGTTGTTGTCGAGAATTATTATATTCTTGATGTTATTGTTGCTAACTCTAGTAGAATACTAGAGAGAACTTATTGTTGTACCCATTATTTGTTGATAATGGAGATTTTGCCTGGACTTTGATCTTGTGATTTTTACTCCTCACATCAAGAAGGTTTTCCACGTAAATCACGGTGTTGATTTTATTGGGTGTTATATTATATTATTTTATTGCCTAATTATTTCCTAAAGGTTTACATAAGTGGGGAGAATTAATTTATATCTGTGTCATGCATAACACATTGTTATTGTATTGACTAATTGGTTGTGTATAGAAGAAGTTGAAATGTGTCTGAACAGATAATAGCTGTGAATACATTGACTTATTTGATGAATACTACAGATCTCAGGATATTAGACATGAAAAGAGTCATCCGAAGACTCCTCAAGTTGAATGGTTTAGCTGCAAGGATGAATAGAACATGGTAGAGAGAATTAGATGTTTACTATCACACGTCAAGTTGATGCAATCATATTGGGATAAGGCTTTTCATACAGTTGTTCATGTTGCTAACTTAACACCTATTGTTCCTTTACAGTTTGACGTACCGAACAGGGTTTGGTTAGGAAAAGGTGTTTCTTATCATCATTCGCGGGTGTTTGGTTGCAAGGTTTTTATGCACATTCCCAAGGGTGAGAAGTCTAAGCTTGACTTGAAGACCTAAAAATATGTGATTGTCGGTTATAGTCAAGATGAGTTTGGCTATATGTTAAGAGGAAACTCATCAGAAGTCATGATGTTGTGTTCATGGAAGATCAAACCATTAAATATATTGATAGATTAAAGAAGACATTTTTAGGGTCTAGTGATGGTTTAGTTGATTTGGATCCACTTCCATTGATTGCATCCCTACAAGAGGTAGAGTTTGATCTTCAACATAATATGTTTGATGAAGATAGTGCAGATGAGTCTGTACATGTTGAAGTAGATGGTGTTGATCATGTTCAACCAATAGAACCAGAAGCTTTAGCAGAAGTTTCACTTAGAAGATTAACTAGAGTTAGACATCCTTTCACTTAGTATCCTATCCATAAGTATATGTTGCTAACTAATGAGGGAAAACCTGAGACTTATGAAAAGGTTCTAAAAGATGAGCATAAAAAGAAATGGTTTTAGGATATGCATAATGAGATGAGTTTCTTACAGCATAATCACACTTATGATATTGTAAAGTTACCTAAGGGAAAGAGAGCTTTGAAGAATAATTGAGTGTTCACGATGAAGCAAGAAGAGCATGCTTCACTTCAATGGTGCAAAGCCAGACTAGTTGTGAAAGGGTTTAGTTAGAGAAAAGGGATTCACTTTGATAAAATCTGTTCTCCACTTATAAAAATGTCATCCACTAGATTTGTTCTTAGGTTAGTAGTAAATCTTGATTTGGAGGTTGAGTAGATGGATGTGAAAACTACATTTCTTTATGGAGGCTTGAAAGAAGAAATTTACATGAAACAGCCAGAGGGTTTCACGGTGCTAGGTAAAGAAAACCATGCTTGCTGGTTGAAGAAAAGTCTTTACGGTTTAAAACAGGCACCGAGGTAATGGTATAAGAAGTTCGAGTCTATTATGAAGCACATGGCTACAAAAAGACTACTTTAGATCATTGTGTGTTTGTTCGTAGATTCTCTGATGATGAATTTATTAGTATATTGCTCTATGTTAATGATATTTTGATTGTTGCAAGAATATCTCTAGGATTGATGCATTGAAGAAGCAATTGAGTAAGTATTTTGCTATAAAAGACTTGAGGCTAGCAAAATAGATTCTTGGTATGCATATTTCTCAAGACAGACTAGCTAGAAGGTTATACTTATCCTAAGAGAAGTACATTGAGAAGGTGCTTCAGAGATTCAATGCGAAAAAGGCTAAATTAATAAGAACTCCATGTGGTAATCATTTCAAGGTGAGTACTGAGCAAAGTCTGTCTACTGATGATGACAAGAAAGATATGGATAAAGTTTCTTATGCTTTAGCAATGGGTAGTATGATGTATGCTATGATGTATACAAAGCCAGACATAGCTCGTGTAGTAAGTATAGTTAGTAGATTCCTATATAATCCGAGTAAAGAGCATTGAAAAGTTGTGAAGTGGATTTTGAGATATCTCCATGGCACTTCCAACTTGTGTTTGAGTTTTGATAGTACGAAACTTGAATTAATTGGTTATTCAGATTCAAAAATTGTAGAAGATATTGATTTTCAAAAATCTACTTCAGGGTACCTAATTAATTTTGCAGGGGAAACTGTGACATAGCAGTTAAAGGTAAAAAAGTGCGTTACACTATCTACTACTGAAGTTGAGTTTAATGCAACAATAGAAGCAGCTAAGGAGTTTTTGTGGATGAAGAATTTTTGTTAGAACTTGGCTTCAAGCAGGAGTGATACGTGTTGCATTGTGGCAACTAGCTAGATTGCAATCTATCTTGGTATGTAATAATTCTTCATTTCACTTTAGGTCAAAACATATTGATGTCAAGTATCATTAGATCCGAGATATAGTGGAGTCTAAGGAGTTTGAACTTGAGAAGATTCATACTAATGATAATGGTTCCAATATGTTGATAAAGACGCTACCAAGAGGAAAGCTTGAAACATATAAGTTGATTGTCGGGATAACAATCCGCTCCAACTAGCCAGTCAAATATGTTTAAGGGGGAGATTTATTAGTCAAGCCTCCATATATTACATTTACTGCCTCTATAATTGAAAGAAAAAACAATGGTTTGTGTTTGAATTTAATTTGGTTTCTTCCTTCTTTTTCTATGTAAAGAGAGAGGAGAGGATTACATCATTTGTAATGAATGAAAACACAAGAGAGTGAAGAGAGAAAATAATAGTAAGTGGGAGAGAGATTTAAACAATCTTGAATAATTCCTCGATGGGATAGTCATTTATGGTCCGATCGAGCTCATACTTTGAAGGCTTACTCTACATCGGTAGTAGTTGATATCCAACGGTCATAATCGTGATTAGAGTTTTGACTTTTTGGCGATTTGTGGTCAAAGTTAGGATTGACTTTTGAGATCTTGAAATTCTAACATTGAGTAGCTTTGATCAAACTCACAATCATATGGTGAAGCATGGTTCAATTAGGCTGAAACTTTGAAAGATGGTAGATGACAAGTTGATCTTGATATCCAACGGTGGGTTTACTGTTTAGAGAATTTTGGGTGATCTATTCGGGCTATTTTGTAGAATGTGATTTTGGGTAATTTCACAAACTCTTATTGATTTCTTTTGTTATTGTTATTGATATTGCTGTCAATAATTGTTATATTCTTGATGTTATTGCTGCTGTCTCTAGTGGGATACTAGAGAGAACTTGTTGTTGTATCCATTATTTGTTGATAGTGGAGATTTTGCTTAGACTTTGTAACTATAGTTTTTAGTCCTCACATCGAGTAGATTTTTCACGTAAATCACGATGTTGATTTTATTGGGTGTTGCATTAGATTATTTTATTGCCTAATTATTTCTTAAAAGTTTACACAAGTAGGGAGAATTAATTTATATCTTGTTTTATGCATATCACATTGTTATTGTATCAACTAATTGGTGGATCACTTCCGCTGCATCTATAGGCGTTTCCCATATCACAAAATATGGCCTTTTCAATTATTAGTGAAATTGTTAAGTTATAACAAATTCTTACAATCTATCATTAATATTTATGTAAATTGTAGTGATGCAAGCCTCATATTGTACCACCTAGTTATAAAACTTAAAATTTGTATAGATTCAATTAAAATTTTCAAAAACTTTTAACCTTAAAACCTAAATCACCCGATACCCCCACCTAGTGTTGTCTGCTATGCTACGTCTCGCTCTCTCTCTCTCTCTAATACTAATGTGGTACTAATTTGATGTAAACTAGGCACACCAATTGAACTTGGGAGAATAAAAACAAGGGGTGTGAGTAGTTTAATTTGAATGAATGGAAAATATTGAAAATCGAATGGAAAAAACCAAGAGAACACCGTAACAATTGATAAAACCAAGCAATACAATTGTTAATAAAGCTTTTTAAGGTGTCACTAGCCACACAGACGTAAGGACCAACACAAAACGAAAGAATTAACTTCAAATTTGTGAAGAAAAAATCTGAACTTTTATTTCTGAATCATAGACAAAAAAATACACCTTATAACCTCAATTTATAGTAGAAAACTCCTAATCTTATTAGGAAACAACGAGACAATATGGAGTTATACCAAAGATTTGAAAAATTAAGGAAACTAATTTTGGAAAGACAAAAAAAATGTACTGTTTCTAGCTGTTAGACTTGACATCCAAGTAAACAACTAAAACTAATTGTAGAAAATTCCAAAAATTATAAAAATTAATTGAAGACTAAATTTACATGTTTTCTACATGCTCCTAAAATTTCAGGCCCAACAAACAAGGCTTCACTTAGTTTTGGGTCTGAAATTTACAATCACACATATACAGCCAAATATTGCATTATTTGTAAAACTCTAAAACCCATTTATCTCTTTACACGAAATTATAATATAAAATCTTCTTGTGCTCTGGCATCTCGCTTCTAGAATAAGAATAATAAGTGAACAGAATTTTTCTTCCATTTGATATGATGCTGACAAATTGGTGTTTCTAAATCCAACAAATTTGTTAAATTGTAGCGAAAAGTGATCAACGGTATAACCTTCGAGAAAAGTAAGTATTGAATGATATTAGCTTTTCAAAGGTCCATGATAAAGAATGTGTTTTTGACTATAAAGAATGGAGGTCGTTACGCCCGACGAAACCGACCATTCTTTTACATATTTTTCTTTTTTCTAGCCTCTAGGGTATGCTAACGACCATTCAGAGGCGTCGCTGAATAAAATGGTCAAGGAAATAGGTTTAAAATGTTGAAAATTAGGTGACAAATACAGTAGGATCGACCATTTGCTTGCTTTTAGTACAGAAATCTCATGGAATAAGATCACAAAGCTAAACGTCAAATTTATAAATAGGTCAGAACTTTGTCTTTCGTAAAGAATTTATTTATAAATAAGTTAGAGCTTTATCTTTCGTAACGAATAAAGATTAGTTTAAACATAAATAACTAAAAAATATTTTTTTATAACTGAGATCTTCTTAAAATAATTATAAATCAAAAACAAAATTTTGTAGGTGGGGAAGCAAATTCAAAGTCTTCCGTGTCGCCTTATTCAAGCGCACTGGCCGCGGAAGAATACATAAAGAACAAAAGAAACAAGTTCAGCACCAAAAAAAAAACAAAGCAAACAGCCATCCTCTCTATTTCTTCTCTAACGCCAGAATGTTACAGCTGCTCTACACAGTAGTGTTCTCCGAAACTGCGATGATCATGGTTCTCCTTTTCGATAATCCTTTTAGAAAGCTCTTGATCATGACTCTGGACCTTGTGAAGCGCGGCAGAGGACCCGTGGTGGTCAAGACTGTGGCCGGAACAGTTTTCGTGGTCCTCATGTCTGATGTTGCTAGTATTGTCGAAATCCAGAACCGTACTATGGAGGGAGGCGTTCTCAATCCTACTGACGAGGTGCTCATGTCCAGGAACATGCTTGAAGCCTCTCTTATGGGTGAGTCCATGTTTTGGGGTTTTTTCTTCGTTATGCATCTTTGATTTTCTTCAGCAGCAGTTTCAATGTAGCCTTTAGTTGGATCATTTTTTAAAAATTGAATCACTAAGGTCGATCCGGTGTCAGGATTCTTGTTGCTTCTCTCGCTGATGATAGATAGACTGCATCATTATATAAGAGAACTTCGCCTGCTGAGGAAGACGATGGAGAGTGTTAAGAAACAGGAGGGCGAGAATGGTACGGGAAAGGCCAAAGCAATGACCCAGGAGATTGCTGATCTCAAGACCATGATAAAGAACTTAGAGGATCAGTGCGAGTCTAAAGATAATGAAGCTAAAACTGCAGAAGCTGAAGTACGAACTCTGCGTAAACAATTTGATGATTTGGTCGTGGAGCATGATCGATTGGTTGAGGAAAATCGACTCACATCAATCGACCAGGGCGAGTCTGCTAAAAAGAACGCGTGAGGTATGATGAATGAAACATATGAGAGGTGAAGAGAGCAAATTGAGCGTTGGTGGGTTCTGATTACGTTTAGCAAGTAGTGATACTATACTATAATCGTTTGTTTTGTTCAAACATATCTGATGATGCATTATAACCGATTAGATCTTTGATCCCAATGGTTTATTGAATATGCAGCTCCGATCACTACCTACCATCATATAACAACACGTAGCAATGCCAACTCAATGATGACGCACTTCTCCCTTACGAATTTAATTCAACATCCAACTTCCAATTTCTTGACATGTTGCTGTCGTTTACACGAGGACCGTCTAAAATTTGGTCTCTCGTCTTCATATATATCATTTATGTGTTTGGATGTCATAATTTTGTTTAAATATTTGGGAGTTTCAATTTCTTATGCTAAACTCAAATATGTTAATTGCATTCCTCTCTTAGAGAAATATAAATCTAGAATACTTGATAGGCAAAACAGATTTCTATATATGACAGCTAAAGTTACTGTAATAATTCCGATTTTAGGCAACATGCATGTTCATTGGATCAACCATCTGATTCTGCCTAAAAGGGTGATAAAAAATCTGGACAGAACAATCAAAGCTTTCCTTTGGTTTGGTTCGATGGTCAACGCAAAGAAGACAAAAGTAAAGTGGAATGAAGTTACAATTATGAAAAACCATGGAGGTTTGG
Source organism: Erythroxylum divaricatum (assembly GCA_025434745.1). NCBI lineage: Eukaryota > Viridiplantae > Streptophyta > Magnoliopsida > Malpighiales > Erythroxylaceae > Erythroxylum > Erythroxylum divaricatum. Next base: position 4,085,166 of record JANTPM010000009.1, read on the forward strand.
GCATTATCTCTCCCTCAATCATGCAAAAGGACTGTTTTGCAAGAAAATATGGAGACTCCGTATAGACAAAGATGTTGTTTGGATCAAGTGGATCCATGAAACATACCTCAACACTCACAATTTCTAGCAGATGCTAACGATCAGGGGTTGTTCTTGGGTTCTCACACAGATGTTAAAGCTTCGTGAGCTCATTTACCTTTGGATTTATCACAAATTGGGAAAGGGAGACAACATATGGTTATGGTATGATAATTGGACTGAATCTAGTCCATTAATTTAGAGGAATGAATTAGCACATCTTAGAAGCCAAATCCTTCTCATTGCTAAAGTCTCATCATTCATTATTTAAGGGGGGATGGATTGATAACTGGTATTGTTGTTGCCTGCAACCAAATTCAAAAAGAAATTAATTTCCGTTAATACAAATTAATATAGTAGTGGGAAGTGGATACCATTTCTACGAGGAATTTTAACAGTAAAGAGTTTATGAGTTCAAAACTAAAATAAAGTAACAAAAAAGAGGAGGGGTTTGCAATTCACGTAAATTAAGAAAATAGAAAATAAAAAAAAAACTGAATTTAACAAAAGTGATTGGATTTGAAATTTTAATAGAAAAATCTTTATTTCGAGTCATTGATGTTATCACGCTAAAATAGAGCCTCGATCTAAAATTTCAGTTCATCAATAAGCATTCATTGGGAGATGTTTTCTCTTAAGTATAAATGACTAGAAATATGTATTCTAAGCATTCTTATTAATCAACAACCTAGATACAATCATAAATTCAATTGAATAATAGCTTTAAGAACCAAGAAACTAATGAACAAGATAATACATGTATGACATGCAATTAATCAAGATGAATATCTTCTTAGATTTTCCGACTCTAATGTAAAGAAGGTAATCCTAATTGCTATTGTGATTAAAAAAAACTGAACGTCATATTTTATTAATCTAGCTATTGAACGACAATTCAACTAAAAAAAGTAATTCAAAAGATACTCAATGTTCATTAACGAAACAAACTTTATTGAAACATCTCACACATAATAGATGATAACTTGGTTTCCCTAAACCAAGAAAAGAAGTTTAGCTACTCATAATGGAATTGAAAATAAATGAAATAACAAAACATATAGTCTCCATCCTTGGTCCTATTCTAAAGAATACAAAAAGACTTAAAAGAAATGCAGAAACGTAAACTAAAACTCAAAGAAAAGCTGCAGAAAATTTTAAACTATTCTAACTTAAGGTGGGCTACGTGAACTGTAATGTTTTTCACTTTTAATGCCTCCTGATCCTTTACTTTTTCATCCTCTCTTGTAGATCACATCTCCCACATGTTTAGATTGTGAATCTCCCACAATATGATCTTAAAAGATTATGAAAATCTCAAATGAATCAGATTTAAATTTGAAAACAGATCTGCAAGTTTTTTCCATCCTTGCACATGCCCATGCTTAGTCACTGAATTTGTTGTCAACTTGGAATTTCAGATTTTCTTCATTTCTTTTACATCTTTTTGATTCAATTTCATCTTTAGGGTGTTGAAAATCATCTGGGAACAATTATGAGACAATTCCATTTATTTTGAATAATAATTTCAACACATTAAATAGTATAAAATAAACACAAATTGATAACTTAACAAATTCTCCCACACTAAACCTTTGCTCGCCCTTGAGCAAACTTGTCAAACTACTACACTCTATCAATTCATCCTTCATAAGATTAAGTGCACACAATCCATTAACTTGGGCTAGTAAGACTTAAGTTGCAACACATATCATAATCACTTTTCACCAATACAAATAAACAAAGTCAAAATAAGACATTTTTTTTCCAAAAGTAAATATGAAACTAAAGTGAATCCTTCTAACAGATTTCTCTCTTACGCTCAAGTGTTTAAGGTCAAAATGTTCCACTCCAATCTCTCTCTAACAGATTGCATAACCATAGGCTTGCAAATTTACCAGTTATCATTCATTCGGATTATAAGAGCTTATAAATTATAAGGACTTTATTATGGGTTGTAATGGGGCTAGGTTCAAAGGTATGGTAAAAATGGCAAAGGGTTGATCACAAGTATTCACAAAGTACTAAGTAAAAGGAACACTTAAATTAAAATTCTGAAATAACCACATAACACAAAAGGACTACGACTATTCATACTAACTAATGCTACTATGCTTTATTTATTTATTTTTCTTTTTCTTTTTCTTTTTCCTTTTTCTACCTTTTCTTTTTTTCTCTCTCCTTTTTCTCCTTTTTCTTTTCTTTTCTTTTTTCTTTTTTTAAAACTTGAATAATGCTAAAAACAAAGGAGAAAAATAAAAACAAGAAAAATTACTAGCAACAAAATTTAATAAACACATGAGTAGAGGTATCTATAAAGGCATCTGAGAATACAATACATAACAAAAGTCCCAAATTACTTAATGTTTTGTTCAACTTGTGATATGGTAAGGCTAATGGAGTTTTTGGGTTTCAATATAAGGTGGTTGATTAACAAAAAGGTTAAAGGCTAAAAAATGTGTGCAAAGGGAAAGTAATTAGGTGGGTCATTTTTAAGCTAATGGGTTAAAAACAAGGAAGGCCTTAATCATATCTATATCCTATGTAATCAAATAAATTCAAACTGGTTCAATGCAAGTTTTGAAGACAACATGAATAGAGGAGTATCACACAATTCAAAAAAATAGAATGACATAAAGATGATGTTATTTAGGCTCAAAATTCGCTCACAGGTTTAACTTAAGAATTTACTTCAATTCCACACATTACCTCATCACTCAAGCATCAAAATTTTGACCAAGTTTACAAGATCAACTATTGTAATGAATCAACATGTTTCAATTAGGATTCACTTAGCCCAATTTAATTTCATGCATATACTACAATGATCATGCAAAAACTGACAAAAATCATACAAAAACAAAAAAATAGTCACACATAGAAACAAAAACTCTAATTCCTACCTCCACACCTAGACCAATATTATCCTCAATGTTAAAGAAGCATAAATAAACGAAAAGGTTTATAAAAAGCCTCTCTATTATGGAAGTGCCGAAATCATGGTGTTGGCGGATGTGGAGGTTGAAATCCTTCATACTCTCAATAGGCCATCAAATTGTGCTTCAAACGGTGCATCTTGCGTTCGATCCTACTGAGGCGATCCTCCAAATTAGTTTGGGATTGTTGGTGGCTACTTGCTTCAGCTGTGGAAACCCGACTCGGTGCGAATGATATCATATTAGGAAAAGTGGTTAGGCTCAGATTCGTGAAAGTGGTGTGGCCACGACTAAGATACACAATTCCCATCCTGCTCAAACAATCTAAATCCAATGGTTCTATACCACATGCCACATTCATGTCAGTATTATCAAGATCTAACACTTCCAAATTAATTGCCAATTGTGTGATATAGGAACCAAGTATTAAAGGTTTATATTTCTTATGCAATACCGATTAAAATTGTGTTATAAACCAATAACCTAAATTATTCATAGGAATGTGTCTATCTATGCACCACAAGAAATAGAATTCTACTTTCGACAATGTTCCTGGAGCATCTTTACGACCTGAAAAATTGTATGCCAAAAGTCGATGTATGATTTTTAAAAAAGGATTTCTAATAAAGGAACTCTTAGAAATACTAGTATTATATGGATTAGTATCAACAAATCATTAACGCCATAATTCCGATGCATTAAAGTCTTCATGATAGTCACATTTAGCATTGATAAACATTTCAGTTTCAATTTCAACATTCGAAACAAATCCTATAGCAACATTGAAGTTAGTAATAGATAACGCAAACTCTTTCCAAATCAACTGAAATTCAACAATCCCTTTCGTGAACACATTAAGCTCTTCATTACAATTAAATTGGAATGTGTTATAGAATTCCCTAATTAATTCAACATATGCAGGGCAACTAATTCTAGCAAACACACTCCAACTTTTAGTGCTCCATTTGCTTCGGTTTTCGAATTCTATGCCTCTACTTGTTTGGTGTCGTGCTGATGGTCATGGGGTAGCAGCTGAACTTGGTGCTGTTTACGTGTGGACTACTGTAGGAGGTGTTTTCGTGGTGGAGGTGGGTTGCGTTAGAGTTGGAAGGTCAACAAAAGACCTTATTAGAGTTGTTAATCTTCATGACTCACTTTTTCTCCTTGGCATTGTGTGAACTCTGGGAACTTTAGACTTGCAATTGCATAAGAAAAGAAACGAAAACAAGAAAATTGCAAGTTAGGGTTGGTGGGTTTTCGGTGAAGAATAGGGTAGGATGTGGGTTAATGTATGGAGATTGTGATTTAGTGTCCAGGAGATGAGTATGGATGTGTGGTATCTGCAATGAAACACGATGTAAGAAAAGCTGAATGAGAGAAGAAGAGGGAAAAGAGAGAGGGAATTAGGGGGTGGCGGGAAGAACAAAATTTTTCATTTTAATAAAAATTTTAAATTAGAAGATAAAAAATTAAAATTGCAGAATTGAAAATATTAAATTAAATTCCTAAATAAACCAAAACAAACCTAAAAATGAAAATAAAAGACTACTGAAAAATAAAAAACATAAACAAACATGAAAAATTTACGGGTTCTCCCAAATGCGCTTCTTTAAAGTCTTTAGTTGGACATGTGTTTGTACTTACTTGATTAGAAATAGGTTGGGATAACCAACTCTATTTCTTCCACTCCCTCAACCAAAAAATTCTCATAATATGGCTTCAGGTTGTGTCCGTTAACTTTAAATACCTTAGAGGTATTTAAACTTTGAATTTCTACCGCACTATGAGAAAAAACGTAATAACAATAAACGGTCCAAGTCAACGAGATCGTAATTTCTTAGGAAATAACTTAAGCTTCGAATGATAAAAAAGAATGTTTTATCCATTTGCAAATTGTTTCCTAGAAATCATTTTATCATGAAAAGCTTTAGTTTTTTAATTACAAATTTTTGTATTTTCATACACCTCGTTACGAATCTCCTCTAATTCCTACATTTGCAATTTCCTATTGTGACTAACTTCTACCTTATCCATATTCAATTGCTTCACAGTCTAATAAGCTCTATGCTCTATTTCTACAGGTAAATGACAAGGCTTACCGAAAACTAACTTATAAGGCAACATGTCTATCGGGGTTTTGTACGCAGTTTGGTATGCCCACAAAGCATCGTCTAATCGTAAGCTCCAATCCTTTCGATTCAGATTCACCACTTTTTCCATTATGGATTTAATCTCCTTGTTGGATACTTCAGCTTGTCCACTTGTCAGCAGATGATAGACAGTAGAGACTCGATGTATGATACCACATCTCTTAATCAAAGCTTCAAAAATCTTATTGCATAAATGGGTTCCTCGATCGTTAATGATAGCTTAAGGCATTCCGAACCTGACAAAAATGTTAGATTTAACAAAATCTATAATAGTTTTAGTATCGTCAGATATAGTAGCCTTAGCTTCAACCCATTTTGAAACATAATCCACAGCTAATAAAATGTAGTTCTTACTAAAGGAAGAAGGAAAAGGATCCATAAAGTCTATTCTCCAAATATAAAAAATCTCACATACCAGGATGTTCGTGAGTGATATTTGATTTTCCATTCCCAAGTTACCTGTTCTTTGACAATGATAACAAGACTTGCAAAACATGTAAGAGTTATAAAATAACTTAGGTCAAAACAATCCACTTCCAAAAATTTTTGAGCAATTCTTTTGGGACCAAAGTGTTCCCCACACATAGATGAATAACAAAAATGTAAAATAGAAGAAATTTCATCATCTGTGACGCATCTCCTACCAATATGATCAGAATAAAATTTCCAAAGGTGAGACTCATACCAAATGTAATATTTAGCCTCTCGCTTGATTTTATCTCTCTCAGCTCTAGATAAATCGCTAGGTAAAGACTTAGTTACTAAAAAGTTTACTATGTCCACATACTATAGAATTACCTATTGAATTACGAAGAGATTCTCATCCAAAAATTTGTCATAAAGAATATCAAATGCGGTACTCAGAGTGATCCTGCTTAGGTGATCGGCCACCAAATTTTCAATTCCTTTCTTGTCGTGAATTTCCAAATCAAATTCTTGAAGCAGTAAAATCCATCGAATTAATCTTGGCTTGGCTTCTTTCTTATTCACCAAATATTTCAGAGCCGCATAGTCTGAATAGATGATCACTTTCATCCCCAACAAGTATGACCGAAACTTCTCTAATCCAAAGACGACCACTAAAAACTCCTTCTTCGTTGCAGAATAATTTTTCTGGGCATCAATAAGTGCCATGGATGCATAATAAATAACATGAGGTATCTTGTCCACTTTCTGGCCCAGAACGACGCTAATTGCATAATCCAAAGCATCGCACATCAGCTCGAACGGCATGTCCCATTTCAGTGGCTGAATAATTGACGTTGTAGTGAGTCGCTCCTTGAGTTCATCAAACACACTTTTGCATGACTCATCAAAATCAAACTTCACGTCTTTTTGGAGCAATCTACAAATGGGTTATGCAATTTTGGAGAAGTCCTTGATAAATCGTTGAGAAAATCCTGCTTGACCAAGAAAAGAATGACTGTGTTGGGTAACATAAAGATCGAATAACATCTATCTTAGCCCTATCGACTTCAATTCCTTTCGAAGAAATAGTATGACCCAAAATAATGCCTTGATCAACCATGCAATGACATTTGTCATAATTTAAAACCAAATTAGTTTCAATGTAATGTTTTAGCACTTTTTCGACATTGACAATGCATGTTTCAAAAGATGCTCTATAGACCATGAAATTATCCATAAAAATTTGCATGCAATTTTCGTAAGATTAGAGAAAATGTTTACCATACACTGTTGAAATGTTGTGGGTGCGTTACACAATCCAAATAGCATTCTTTGGTAAGCAAAGGTGGTGAATGGACATATGAAGGTGGTTTTCTCTTGATCCTTAGGTGCTAAAATTTGGTAGTATCCTGAATAACCATCTAAACAACAATAGTGAGATTTACTTGCAAGTCTTTTAAGTATTTGATCAATAAATGGAAGCAGAAAATGATATTTTCTAGTAACCGAATTAAGCTTCCTATAATCTATGCAAACTCTCCAACCATTTTGAACACGTGTTGGTATTAACTCACCATTGCTATTTGTAATCACAGTTACCCTAGTTTTTTTTGGAACTACCTGGATCGGATTTATCCAATTACTATATGAAATTGTATAAATGATGACAGCGTCAAGAAGCTTCTAAATCTCTTTCTTCACTACTTCTACCACGGGTGGATTTAGACAACGTTGGGGTTGCCTCACCTCCTTTGCTTCATCTTCCATCAAAATTCGATGCATGCAAATAGTTGGACTAATACCTTTCAAATCTGCCACTGCCTAATTGAAAGCTTCTTTATTCTCCTTTAATACGTTAACCAGCTGGTTTTCTTGCACATCCGAAAGTAGATTAGAAATAATAAGAGGCAATAAATCTTGCTCACCTAAAAAGATGTACTTTAAATGACTAGGTAAGCTCTTTAATTACAACATTGGTGGCTTGAATAATGAAGAAAGCAACTTGTTCACACTTTTAGACGTTTCCATGGACGTGAGCTGTTGGAGTAGTGGTTCGGTGGTCTCCACACACAAGGACATCTTTGCTTGATTGCTGGACAACAATGTTTCTTGGCCATCCTTCCACCATGGTGCATTTTCTTCTTCCAAGATCATTCCAAACTCATCTGTCCTCTAAAATCAAATTTTCCTGTACCTATGTGTCAATAAAATCCACAGAGACAAAAGGTTGTTCATCATCCGGAATTTTCAGGGTATTGTATATATTGAACTTAATTAATTAACCATCAAATTCCATTGTAAAGATCCATTATGAACATCTATTTTCATTATAGTTTTCGACCTTCTGAATAAAATCGAAGTGGAAGAAGATGTATCATAGGTGCCAATTTGTAAAATATAAAAATTAGCCAAAAAGTAGATTCCCTACTTGAACCAATATATCTTCTAACACACCCTTTGGATAAGCATTTGAGCGATCTACTAATTGAATCACTACATTATTTTTTTTAAGAGGTCCAACATCTAAAGATTTACAAACATCATATGGCATGACATTTATGAATGCACCTAAATCTAACATAGCTCTTTCAATCCACAAATCACCAATTTGACATGGGATAGTAAACATACTTGGGTCTTGACATTTGGGTGGAAGCTTCTTATTTTGTAAAATTGTTGAAACGTTCTCTCCCAATCAAATTTTAATTTCCTCTTTGAAGTGCAAAGCTCCTTAAGGAATATAGTATATCGTGGAATTTGTTTAATTGCATCAAGGAGATGAATATTGACCTGAACTTTTCGAAAAATCTCCCAAATTTCCTTCTCTTGCTCTTCCTTCTTTGCTTTGGCAAATTGACTCAGAAAAAGAGGTAGAATCACCATATTTTTTAGCTTGTTTTGTGTCACTTTTGGTTGTGAAGTGCCTTTTGCATGATTTCTTCCTCTATCTCTCTTCTGGAATTTTTTTGGAAGTGAGTCTTACAATTCCTTACTACTTTGTAATGTGATAGCCTTCGCACTTTGTTTGAGATTGATCTCCGGTTGTGCTGGAAAATTTTCAGAAATTCACTCTTCCAATCGATTTAATGCAATTGTCATTTGGATAATTTGATTTTCAATATTTCTTTGTTGATTCTCAATATTTCGGATATTTGCTTCAATACTCCACTAAAACGTCAAAGTGTTAGTGCCAAAGTTTGCACTATATATTCCAAGGAAGACTTACCTTCAAAATTGGATGTTGTATTTTGATTTTGCCGAGGCATATACAGTTGTCTATATTGCTGGAAATTCAAGATCATTTGTTGTCTTTGAGGATTCCTATATCTCAAATTTGGGTGATCGTGCTACCTCGGATTGTAGGTGTTGGAAAATGGATCATACTTCCTTTGACTCGGTCCAGCAAATCCTACCATGGCATTTACCCGTTCTACATTTTCCTCTTGTAAAATCGGACATACATTAGTAGAATGTCCTAACATTGAACATATTCCACATACCTTTGCTTCTTCTTTCTTCGTAACCACCAATTATCGTACCAAAGAAGTAAGGTCATTCAATATTTTCTCCAATGCGGTCACATTCACTTCATTCATGCTTTTTGATCCATGCCTAATACGTATTCTGAATTGTTGAATGTTGGAAGTCATGTTCGCAATCAATTCCCTTACGATCGCCAACATTTTGTCAACTAAAATACCACCGCTTACAGCGTCAATCATACTCCTATCTAAATGCAAAAGTCTTTTGTAGAATTATTGAATCAATAATTGGTCGATTATTTGGTGGCATGCATAGCTAGCGCAGAGTTTTTGAATCTTTCCAAATACTTGTAGAGTGTTTCTCCTATATATTATCGCATTTCACATATTTCCTTTCGAATATTGACTACTCTCGATGCTGGAAAATATTTCTCAAAGAAAAACCTCTTCATTTTAGCCCATGTTTATACGTTTTCTCTGACTAAATAGTACAACCAATCTTGAACATCATCCTTGAGGGAAAATGGAAAAGCTCTTAGCTTACTCTGCTCTTCCGTCACATTCATTGACTTCATTCCCATGCAAACCACGTCAAATTTCTTCAAGTGTTTATACGGATCCTCTCCCGGTAAAGCCCTGAAAATAGGTAATAAATAAATCATCCTAGATTTTAATTCAAAAGTATTGTTATCATCTACAATCGGAAAGTTGATGCAGTGGGGCTGTTACATGTACGTGGGCGCGGCTAGTTCCCGAAGAGTATGGTTTGCTGCCATTCTTTCCATGTTTTGCGTTTGTTCTTGATGTTTCATCTATTTCAGTAGTCTTTTGGCTATCTTCTTGATCTTAGGATTATACAATATGTAACGTACATAAACCATAAAAAATTCCTCGACAACGATGCCAAAATTTGATACTGCTGTCTCCTACAACCAAATTAAAAAAGAAACCAACTTCCGTTAATACAAATCAATGTAATAGTGGTAAGTGGATATCGTTCCCACGAGAAATTTTAACGGTAAAGAGGTTACGAGTTCAAAACTAAAATAAAGTAATGAAATGGGGGGTTTTCAATTCACGTAAATTAAGAAAATAGA
>JANTPM010000009.1:4096719-4108406 GCA_025434745.1 Erythroxylum divaricatum
CAGAAAATTCTAAACTATTCTAACTTAAGGTTGGCTGCGTGAACAGTAACATTTTTCACTTTTAATGCCTCCCGATCCCTTCGTTTTTGATCCTCTCTTACATATCACATCTCCTGTGTGTTCAGATTATGAATCTCCATCAATATGATCTTAAAAGATTATGAAAATCTCAAATGAATCATATTTAAATTTGAAAGAAAATCTATAGATTTTTTTCATCCTTGTAAGTGGCCACGTTTAATCACTGAATTTGCTGCCAACCTACAATTTTGGATTTTCTTCGTTTCTTTTTCATCTTTTTGATTCAATTTCATCTCTAAGGTGTTGAAAATCATCTGGGAACAATTATGAGACAATTCTATTAGTTTTGAATAATAATTTCAACACATTAAAGAGATTAAATACAAAGTAAACATAAATTGATAACTTAACAGTAACTTTAGAGGCTTTGATCATATCCTTCAATACTTCCTAGTGATCAGTAGTAGCTGTAATGAGGATAAGATTGTATGGAAACCTAATACCATGAGATTAGTCACTAACAAATCCTATTATAGCATCTTCCAAGTTGAACGTTAAGTGGTGCTATGGTCCCAACTTCTTTGGAAGAACAATCTAAGCCCCAAGGCCTCAATGATCACTTGTTTAGACATAAAAGACCAACTAAGTACCAAGAATAGATGACTTGGTAGTTTTGATCCAACCTGTATGTTATGCAAGCTATCAGTTGAAGATAGGAACTACCTTTTCTTCAATTGTGCAAACTCAAAAGCAGTATGGAGCCAAATACTACATAACTTAGAAGCTTACCGCACTTCTTATGAGTCGAATGCAATGCTGAATTGGATCATTCAAATCTCCAAGCAACAAAAGAAGGATGGGTAGTTGTTTAAGGTAGCTTTCATAACTACAACATATAACATATGGAGGCAGCGAAATAGAAGAATTTACTTTAGGGAGGAGATAACAAATTATAAATTGGAAACAGACATTATTAATGAAATTAAAGCTCTTCCCATAGCATATTAGGAAGCAACTAATGAATTGTCAACCACAATGAAGCTAAGATAAAATTTGTAAACTTTTGCTACCATGCTTGACCTATTTGTTTTGTATATTTGACTTAATCTTATGTAATGATGTTTTTAGTGTTTTTTCCTACAGGGTGAACTCATTGTAATGTTGTAAATAGTTAAACTATAGTTAATGAAAATTACTTCATTAAAAAAAAACTCATTCTTAAAGCCATATCTATTTCATATCTCATTATTATGTGTGTATATATATATATATTTTATCTAAATAAAAAAATCTATTTGATCATTTATTTAACATTAACTTTTATTTTTCTTGAATTACTAGTCCTTACCTCTCTCATGTACGTTTAATTAGATACCTACATATAAATGAGTATTTAGATGTGCTTAAAATTTTCTCAATTTTACAATTACCTTTGAACGTAACAAGAATCAAATAAATAACAAAACTTAAGAATATTTTAGTTATAATCATTCAAGATATGCCTAAAACTTACTTTATGGCATTATTTAAAAATATACCTAATAAAAAACCAAATAGGCAAATATAGTTAAGAAACCATAACTAAAAAAACACAATAAATAAGTTCTAGTTAAATTAAAATAGAAATTTAGTAAACAAAATTATCATGAACTTCTAATTCTACCATAAATTTTAGTGATTAAGTGTTAATAAAAAATAATAAAATAATAATGATAATGATAATAATAAACACTATTAAATTTGTACTTGATATTAATCTTATACTTTGATATTCAATGTCATAATTGTACTTAACGTTGGGACAGTTAGGTAGCAGCCTGTTTCAGCGACACTTTGGGCCTTCACATAAACTCATTCCCTAAGTCACTGTGTATATTAAAAGGGGAAAAATGAAGTTCATTAATTCTGAATAGGGTGTCAAATGTAATGTTACGAATATTGTATTAGATTTCGTATCAAATTAAATTTTGATACGGCATTGTACTAATACTAATTAATATCGAGTATTATTTTGGACAATTTTTTTAAATTTATAAAATAGTCCATAATTTTTTTTAAATTACAAAACAATCCTTCAATATTGTACTGCATAATTTAAATCAACCTTGTCTCAAAAAAATCATAATAATATAAATTTAAAATAATAATAATATATTTATTTTTTTAATATTATTTTTCACATATTTCACATATATATAATAATCAACATTAATATAAAAATTATTTTAGCATCATAGAAATATAAAATTAAGAATAATGCAAAGTATTTAACAATTTTATCATATAGTAAATAATGATTATTATCAATAATAAAATATATTTTTTATCTTAAAATTTAATTTTCAATAATAAAAAAATATATTTTTTTATTTTAATATGTAATTGTTATTAACAATAAAATAATTTAATGTTTATATCAACAATTTTAAAAAGAAATACAAAAATTTGAAGCCTCTTAATTTTTATTATTCATTATAAAAAATATTTCTATTATTTACTATATGAATTTAAATATTGTATTATTAATAATAGTGAAAAAGAGAGAGAGTAAGAGTATAAAAAAAGAGAGAGAGAGAAAGAAGAAAGTAGCATAATCGGGCTGGGGGGTTTTGGGTTTTAATTTTGTTTTAATTTTTGCAAAATATTTTTAAGTTTTTAAAAATTTTCGATACCACTTAGCAGATATTTCAAATATTAATGTATCAGTATCAAGCGAAACAGGCCAAGATTTAAATTCAGTAACAAATATCTTATTTTGTACCGTTTCCGAATTACTACGGTGACATGACATGACCGGACTGTATCAAAACTAAAATAATATGACAGCTTAAGCTTAATACGCAGCCTTAAGTTTTTTATCCTAAAAAAAAAAAAAAATAATTAATATGCCACCTTAAGTTTTTTATCCTCTCTCTCTTTATATATATATATATATATGTATAAGCTTATCCGGTTTGCTGGTGCAAATTCAGCGCCCAAAACAAAATGACCCATTTTCAACTCCAGGCCGTTGCATGGACCTCTCATCTTCTTCCCCGTCACAGCCCTTTATTGCTTCCAAATTCTCCTCTTTCCTTTAACCGTGAGTTCTCACAGCCTATTGTTTTCTTTACTAATTAATATAGTTTAATTTGATTCCTTGTATGCATCTAGTTTCAAGACTAGACGGAATTGCCCACTTACATTTTTGGCGAGGTAGATATGGGGGACTGGCGCTGTCCGCCTCCAAAGTCGAGAGCTCCAATTTGGACATGAAGAAAAAGAGGTTTGAGCTGTCGGGTTTCTACTTGTGTCATTCAGTTTTGCCTCGTACCCACGTTGTCAGTGATCTAACGATGTTCTTCTAACACTGTCAGGCGAGTAGTGGAACATATATGTCTCCTCAAAGCCAAGGAAGATGTGTCTGAGGAGGATGAGATGGGCATGTTGGATCATCTTTATACGTCCCAGTATCAAATGCGTGGCATCGTGACAGTATCTTTGGGTTCATCTCCTTTTAATTGATCTATTATTGCTGTTCACCACAAAATATACCTTTTATTTTGTTTGAATTTAGCCCTTACATGATAAACAAATATCAGAATTGTTATTGTTTAAATGCCGAATTTGCATATTGGGAAGAAAATTATTTCACTTTCAGTATTGGGTACTGGACACCCTGACGGAGCGCAATTGCACAGGGTTGCGGTCCTCTCTCCTTGAACGATCTTTGTTACGTACTCATGTGTATCTCCTGTTTTCTTCTCCAGGACGTGTCTCCAATGAAGTTGAAGGAAAGTATACACACGCTCTTTGCATGCGGTTTCAACGGAAGGATGATGTTGCAAGATTCTATGATAATCCTTTCTACTTGGAAATTCTAAAGGAGCGTGTAATGCCATACTGCCATGTATGCCCTGCCATGTAAACACCTTCTCTAAATGTCTTGAAACTTATATTTCTTTTCTGAACCATGCATATTTGATTTAGGATTTTACCTATGTGCTGCTTACTTAACAACTAAATTTTGATGCGTACATAACAGGAAATAGTTAATGTGGACTTTGAATCTGAAGTAGAAGATGACATTCTTTCGATTTTTCGTAAAGGAGAGGTTTGGAACTGTATCTTACCAATATCTGGTTCTATTATTCTTTCTTTAAGTATGTTTGTATTAGATATTTCATATATATAATTTCTGGACTCGTATTGTTTATTGAGAACACATGCCAATTACAGTTCTGTCTTATTTATTTTAGTTCGATTGCTGATTAGCGGGAAAAATGTCTGGTGTATGTTCTCCTACTGTAATGGACTTGTGATTTGTTGTGATAGGAATTCAATTATGGTGTCGAATTTGTTCTTCTTATTGCATTCGATGGGAATTCATTTGGTGCACCTGCAGAGGATGCATTAATGTCTCTGGAAAAGTTGGCAATCGACTTTCCATCCTTGATTGTCCAGATTACTAAAGGTGTGTTTCAGTTAGAAATTTATCATCACTGATTTAGCTTCTTTCTAGTCATTCTCCCGGAGCATTCTGCTGTGCAAGTATGGAATCGATTTTGATATTTAGCAACTATTGCCTTAAAGTTATTTCTTTTCTCTATATTAATGCTTACTCATTAGATCAGGCAAGATTCCCAGCATGAGATTTGTGCTTCTATACTTAGTTATTTGCATATGATTCACAGGGTCAAATTTCAATCTGAGCAGCAAGGAATTCACACATGCTGTAAACATAAGATTTCGATCAAGTGCGTCCTTAATCGCTTTGTAATGCAAAATCAATTTTTTTTTTCATAATGTTATGATTCCATGGGCAACAAATTGTGTCAAACTTGTGTTATCCCAAAGCCCCATTTACTGCTTCAGGATTTGAACCTTGGTGAAGAAGGTGGCTTATTCCTCCAATTATCACTGAACCAAAGTCATTACAATCAAATCTTACTATACTTCCTTTTAACTACTATTTTTTGGCATAATGTGCAGTGGAGGCATTTGAGATATTTTTTGGCAGCAAGGATTATAGAGATGTAAGGAATTCTATCAGTTGACTTGACAGCACTTTTAACTTTGGTCCCTTTTTTGTTATTAATCATGATTTACCTAACTTGTACCTAAAGCACATTCTAATGGGAATTACATTTGATATTAGTTTCTACGCAGTTTTCCAATTGGGGTTTCTTTGACCTTTTTTTATTCAAATGTTCCCTAGTTTATCTAAATCAAATTTGAATATTTCCTATCAGTTACGTTTGTGGAATTACTCACTGTTTCATGTTAAATATTTTGAATCAAAATCACTTACGATGCCTTTTGAATTTTTCTCTGTTTCTTTAGTATCAAAAAACTATTGTAATTTTTGTTTTCTACTGAGATTTTCAACTCATCACTTGTTGAGGTTTTATGCCAAATCTATATTAGCTTGAACTTGTTGAAAATATAGGGTTGATATTACAATGGAACTTTCCAGACTTAAAACGTCAATGATACCAAATTATAGTAACAAACAATTCCCAAATCTTGTTGTTACCTCTCTCAATCTCGATGGATGTATTCATATGATGAACAGTTGAAATCGAGATTATTTGACAATGCAGGTCTGGAGGTTGAAATTTGAGCTGATTACTAGGAAAACAATTTCCCTTCATTTTTCTGTTGATCCAGTGGGCGAGGATCTTATGTA
The DNA here is from genome assembly GCA_025434745.1 of Erythroxylum divaricatum. NCBI lineage: Eukaryota > Viridiplantae > Streptophyta > Magnoliopsida > Malpighiales > Erythroxylaceae > Erythroxylum > Erythroxylum divaricatum. Next base: position 4,102,409 of record JANTPM010000009.1, read on the forward strand.
ATGGTGGTCATTTGCTTTCTGGTCTATGTTCATGCATGCAATGTCTGATGCATGGCTGGAAAGACAGATGCTTTATATCTTTCTGTGGTTTTGTTTTGGTATCCCACAGAGCAAACTATGGTATCTTGATTTCTAGGACCAAGCTAACAGGTTAGTTTCGCAGTGGTTTTTTTGTACCATGATTGAACTTCAAGGTCATCCTGAGATAAATGTATAGTCATTTGTTTATAGTTTCTTTTATTCTGAGCAGCATCATTGTGTGTGTTAGCCACATAAGAATCCCATTTTCTAGTCCCCCTTTATAATATTTTTGAACGTCTTCAGAGGTTTGGCCAAAATTCCTTGTCAGAGGCTAGGTGAAATATTTCACTTACATTTTTAAATCAGTGACGTCAAGTGAAATCATAAATGTCAGCCCCCTGCATGTTCTGCTAAATTCTAGCCAGAAGCAAACAGTCACTTCTATTTTCTTTTACTTACCATTTTATTTTTGTAATATATTTGGAGAAACCGGAAAGCCTTTCTTAACTATATATTGTTAAGATTGATATTTGCAATAACCATTTTACAATTGCTAACATGTTTTGCAAGTCTCCCTCATGCAAAAATGGTGAAAATGTTATGCTCGAAGTGACATCATTGGGATGGAAGGCGTCGTGAGAGGAGACCAAGACAGATTATTGTAATCACACTCCAAGAAATCTAACCTTTTTATAGATGAAGGGAAAGGGTACAAAATGAAATATAGGCATTATTCTGGGAGTTTTCTCTAAACTGTATTCATGACCTAATGGTATGAACAAACTACATACAGTAATACATCACATGGACCACTGATCTTACACACTATTGCTACATGATAGTATACCAAGTCTCTTTTACGATAATGTTCCTTATTTCCTTCATCTGCAAAGGGAGTTGTTGCAGTATGGGTTAAAGTGCTCACCTAGTAGGAAATTTATAGATTAGTTAATGGAGCTTTCATTGACAAGTTGTGCTTGTGTCTGCCTATGATATTGCCATTCCAATAATTTATGAGCCTTGCAATCCCTTGGAAAGATGGGATTGTCCCATGATTAGAATGTTGAAGGTTTCCAATAAGGTATTGGTAAAGAAGTGGGGTTTTATGGAATTCATAATACCTTGCATGACCTAGCTTGTTTCCATTGTCCAGAATTTAGGTAGGGCTGTGCAGCAAAGTCATACTGACAAAAATGCTGGATTAGTTAATGGTGATTCTCATTATAAGAAACTGACTTGTCTTGGAGTGAATACTAATTAACATTCAGCACAAAAAGAAATAACCATATATCCATTTTTTTATTGGGAAAATATTGTCTTCACGCTTGTAAGGAATGGTATTGTAAATCAGTTTCAAGAAATTGTTTTTTTCTTCCATTAACTTAGGCATTTAAGGACACTCCAAGTTGGCTTCTGTTGTGAAACTCGTGTTAATCTTCACCAATAATAACAAATTCACCTCGAGTATTATTGCCTAGATGAATAAAGTGTGAACGATTGTATTGAAAAAATACACAAGGTAAATTTTTAGAAAAGATTGGAGGAGTCACAAACGGTTTCACTTAAAATTCAATCTCTTAGCCAAAATTTTCTTAGATATGTAATTTAATAGAACAATAATTCACTATAATTATACCCGATAATAGCTATTAAATAGACAAATAAAGAACACTTCAATCAGTTATGCTTACTTTCTGGACACTACTAAATTGATTTTTCATTATTTTCAAGAAATAATATAAGTGAAATATTATAAAAAAGAGAAGGAAAGACATTTTTTGGGATGATTTAACTGAGGGGAGACAATAACCTCCCTTTTATAGTTTTAAAACCCTCCACCATTCCCACACATTTTCGATGTAAGATTATGGAATGAGCCAAAATATTTGATCAACCAACAAATCTTCACTTTGGTGAATTCCACTTTCCAAATCTCTTACAAAACTCATCTTTAGTAGTATCTTCAAATGTTCTTCAAAGCGTCCATTTTCAATTTTTAGCAATATTAATCAAGTCCTAAAAATGTTGGAATTTGACTGCAGTTACCACTTTTGTTAGCATATCAGCAGGATTCTCAGTGGTCTTAATCTTCCGGATTGTTACTCCACCATCTTCTAGAACTCTCGTATAAAGTGATAATGAACATCAATGTACTTCGTCCTTGCATGATAAACTTGGTTCTTTGTTAAATGGGTAACACTTTGACTATCACAATATACTTTGACATGCTTCTGTCCAATTTCCAATTCATCAAGCAATCTTTGAAGTCAAATTCCCTCCTTCACAGCCTCTATAGTTGCGATATACTTTGCCTCCGTATTCGACAAAGCAGCTGTTGACTGTAAGATAAACCTCTAACTGACTGGTGTCTTTGCAAGAGTAAACGTATAGCCAGTAATTTGTCGATGTTTATCTAAATCACCAGTATAGTTGGAATCACAATATCCAACTACATATTGACTCTCTTTCTTATCACGATGAAATACCAAACCAACATCTACAGTGTTCACCGTAGAATCCATTTCACAGCTTGCCAATGCTCCTTGCCTAGATCATTCATATACCTGCTCACAACCCCAACTACCTGTGAAATGTCAGACCTTGTACACACCATAGCGTACATCAAACTACCAACTGCATTCACATATGGTACTTTAGTCATGTACTTTTGTTCTACATCTTTCTTTGAAGATAAGGATGCACTGAGCTTTATACGAGGAGCGAGCAGAGTACTAATAGGTTTTGACTTTTCGTTCATGCTAAAATGTTGTAGTATCTTTTTCAAATATTGCTTTTGAGTCAACTTTCTGTCTCTACTTATCTCAGTGTCGAGAATTTTCTTAACTTCACCTACATCCTTCATTTAAAACTCTAAAATCAACTGAATCTTTAATCTCTCAATTCTCCTTTGATTTTTTGAAACTATCAATATATCATCAACATATACGAGAAGATAGATGTAGGATCCATCTTGTTGCTTGCGAAAATACACAAAGTGATTGTATTTGCTTCTTGTGTACTTTTTTCCCATCATAAATGCAACATCCCACTACCATAGGGCATATACCCAAACATTTACGAATATTCAAGTACATATCCTATGATAATGACATGTTAGAGTAAAAATAAATCCAACTTACACATGGCATCATCTAACATAATCAGAAGTCATCAAAATTTTAAACCATTCATTGCATTCATTCACAAAGTCTACATTGTTTCCATTAGACAAATATTTACAAAAACCTCATACAAGTTCTAGCAAAAACTACAAAATAAAAGCTATAACTCTCTGAGGTCAGCTGACAGACCTCTGAGTCATAACTTAATCCACAACGTTCTTCTAATCCAGATTAAAAACTAAGTCTCCTATCTCGTATATGAAAAATCACGTTGCAATTTTTGTGAGTTTCGCTAACTCAATGAGTGAACCATCATTGATGATTTCACCGGATTCACATACGCAAATCACATATTTCACAATTATTCATACAGAACATGAATATTTCAAATACTCACACTGTCTGGCACATCATTTAATCAATGCAAATTAGATCATATATAAAAACATACAGATGCATATGAGACTCCACATTTATTATTAATGTTGTGACCGAGTGCCTATCAAATATATAAATACTGGCCCATTGGGCTCAGTCAGAAACATACATCATGAAGATCCTCTAGTTTCTTTCCATACAACATACACCCCTGTGTATGATGTAAGCTTGAATAATATGTGGTCTTCTATTATTATGGATAGCCTTTTTAGAGCCTAAGTCACTATAATGTTCCATTTCCCCTTTCTACCTCAGTGGTTGCGTCTACATTATATTCTCGTCCAATATCCTTTGAAGCATAGACATTAAAAGAAAAATAGGTACTTGATTTCATTTTGGTGGTAAATAGAATGAATAGAGGACTTGAGTGTGGTGTGCCTTTTAGCCTATCAGGTATAGTTAGGCTATTCTTTTAGCTAGCCATATGATAAAAACAAATTTCGTAGTATTACTCCTAAAACATACTCGATTGTATCGTTTAATTTTGTATGTTGGTTGTTTGAAGAGTTGGTAACAAGTTTTCTTGATGGACTATGTTAAGGAGTGCCTTATCCTTATTACCCTATCTAATAGGCTTTTCCTTAGATTTTAGCTAAGGAGATCCTCGTATGTACTATTGAATCCCATAAGATTAATTTGACATTCATTCCACCATCCTAGATCCTTTACCTTAGCCTTAGGATTCAATATGTATTTGATATGAAAAATGTTAGGAAATAAATGTATTGGAGTTTTATCACTCCAGTTGTTAAACCATTTCCATGTTTTCTCTCCATTTCCTATTATATGATTTATGTCCCAACTAAAAGAACTTTTTTAGTTAAGTAAGATGTGTATGGTCCTACAATTTCCAAAAGCATTAGTCCCCTAAGTGGTGCGTATACTTCTATTCTAGTAATATGTTCTCGTTCTCAGTTAATAATCTCCATATTCTTTTACCTAGTAAGACCTTATTATTTGTAGTGGCCTGATTGGCAATTCATCATTTTCTTTTGGTTCCTTTATTTCATTTTAATGAACGTTTGAACATGAATTTTTATAAGCATTAGTAGTCCATAAGAAATCACAATAAGACAAAGGTTTTTGCAATGAAAATTACTAATAGTTTTCGAGAAACAAATTTAGATACGGAAATTACCAACGGAAAGAAACATCGGAGAAATGGCTGGTGGTAAATTTAGCAAAGATAGCTTGTGTATCCGTCGATACCATAGTGATATAATTTTGGATTTTCATCAGTAAGTTAAAAATATTTTAGATGAATATATAGAATTGCATCTCGATTTTATAGACGAAATCACAATATTCTGTCGATGAATTTGCCGATAGTAAATCATATGTTTATCGCTAAAGTTACTGAAGGATATATATGTTTCTGTCGCTAAATTTACTTATGAAAGCATTAACTATCGTGATTAAGGTTTTGGTTATATGTAAGTTTTAATTATTAACCATCGATAATCCACAAGCGCACGGTTTGTTAACGTAGTACCAAAGGTGTCAATCCCACGAGGAGAGAACTAATCTAATCCTAAAATATAAGGCTAAAAACAAATAATATAAACTCAATTTGCAAAGAAAATACTACGAGAATTTAATTCAATCAATAAAATTAAGAATTCAAGCACAAAAATACTAATTATTAAGTAATTTGTGGCACTTCCAAGAATCAATCGAAGGAAATTACCAATTAGGAGAAAGGAAATTTTACTTATCCATAATGCTAACCTAACTGATAATGAGTTATTGGATTGTTGGTTCTAGACTCTCTTAGAGTTGATTACTCTCTCGAGTTATAACCAATAACTCTAAATCATAAACCCTAATCAAATTATGGAGGTTATAATCTCTTAATTCATAACCTATCCAAAACCCTAATTAATTCTGAAATTCTCTAATAAAATATCAGAAGCTGATGTAAGATTTCTCTCTGAACAAATTATCAATCTAATTTAGTTCTAGTTTCTATTAAATCACCTAACTCTCGTTAGTCCAATTTAATCCTTTTTCATTCGATTCACTGTTGGCCTTGAAACTTTTTCATTAAAGTTAAGCACGATTTAAATAAAATTTTGAGGTTCCGATAGATTAATTATTTTTGGAGATAATTATTAAGTCAAGGTTAGTAAGATTTTATTGCATGGACTAATGGAATTAAAGTGTAAAGGTTATAAGATTGTTCAAGGGTATTTTAGGCAAGTCACTTAAGGATAAAAGATACAAGGCATAAAAGGAAGGGTAAAATGGATATTGTGTACTCATTAAGGGTAGAAATGGAAGAAGAAATTTTGTCTTGTTCTTTTAAGAAGGAAAAAACGTGAATTGAGAGAGAAGAACAAAAATAGAAGAGAGAAAGAAGAGAGTTACGATGGAGAGGAGAGAAAAAGAAGGAAAGACAGTTAGGTTTTCATCATTTC
>JANTPM010000009.1:4116624-4128605 GCA_025434745.1 Erythroxylum divaricatum
ATTTTTATTTCTAGTCCTTCTACTCCATTTCATTTAACTCATTCACTATAACCACAATTCTCAACATATCCCATTACAATTCAATATACCTGGAATGTCAATGAGTGCATTTATAATTATTTTCATGTGTGCAAAAATTCTTCACATGCATGTAGGCTAACATTATGCTAAGCATGAAATGCAATTTTTTTCTAACTCTCACATTGCTATTTTCTCCATTATTGAAATCTAAATTCTAACCCTTAATATAGGGATGGGATGTTACATAATCGACCAGCTATTGATTCAATACTTCTACGAAGGTCTTTCGCTTACGGATAGGAGTATGATTAACATTGCAAGCAACGGTGCCTTAGTTGATAAAACATTGATAGTCATAAGGGATTTGATAACAAATATGGCTTCCAATACATAAAAATTTGGAATACGTACAGGGCATGGAACAAAAACTGTGAATGACGTGATGTGACCACATTGGAGAAAAGATTAGATGCCCTTACATCCTTGGTGTGACAAATTGCAATTGCAAGGAAGGAAGAAGCAAAGGTATGTGGAATATGTTTGATGTTAGGACACTTTATTGAGACGTTTCCAATTTACAGGAAGAAAACACAGAGCAGGTGAATGTCGTGAGAGGTTTTACTGGACCGAATCAAAGAAAATATGACCCATTTTTAACACCTATAATCTAGGGTGGTGCGATCACCCGAATCTACGTTATGGAAATCCTCAAGAGCAATAAGCAACCACAAATTTCCAGCATTGTAAATAATCATTTATGCCTTGACAACATCAAAATACAACATCCAATTCTGAAGGTAAGCCCTCTTTGGAAGATATAGTTCAATTTTTGGCTACTAACATTTTGACGTTTCAGTGGAATACTAATGCAAATATCCAAAATATTGAAAATAAAATGAGGCAAATGGAAACTTCCATAAATCGATTGGAGGCACAAAATTTTGAAAATTTTCTTGAACAACTGGAGATTAATCCCAAACAAAGTGCGAAGGCTATCATAGTGCGAAGTGGTAAGGAATTGTAGGAACCATTTTCGAAAAATTCCAAAAGAGAAGTAGAAGAAGAAACAACGCAAAAGGCACCTATACAACTAGAAAAAAACACAGATAACTCTATAGAATATGGTAGTTCTGCCCCCTTTTAAAGTTAATTTGCCAAAGCAAAGAAGGAAGAGCAAGAGAAGGAAATATGGGAGACTTTCAGAAAAGTTCGGGTAAATATTCCTCTCCTTGATGCAATTAAATAGATTCTATGGTATGCAAAATTCCTTAAGGAACTTTGCAATGTTGGAGCTATGTAAATATAGTGCCCTGAAAATTAAGTGTATTATTAATAAAACGAAAGAGTTTGACTTTTATGAGCATTATATATCTAGTCATAAGGCATCGAGATTTTTTTGTAAGTAATATACATATACATAGAAATGTATGGGAAACGTGTATATTATAAGAATCTCTAATAATGGATTCATAGTTGAATAATCAAGTTGGTCATCTGATTATGGTTTAGACTGTAGTATTGCGATTTATCTCCGTATAAGTAAAGGAGTTTACTTCAAGGGAATGATAAGTTTCATATCATGATAGTAGTTGACTATCGATAATGAAATTATTAAATGAATATAGAATCAAGTATATTTTCAAAAATAAAGTAGGTCGTTACTTTAGTCTTAAAACATACATTTTAGCACTTGCTTATTATGGACCACAATCTTGAAGAGTGGTGAACTCATATGCGTTTCATTATAATTCTTGATATGATTGAAATGGATTTTTATAAAGTATTAATATAGTGTTTGCTTGTTGGAATTATTAATTGAAACATGTATCAGAAAAAATTTTACTCAAATAAAGAGTTTATAGTCATATCATTACTTCTAGATGTTTTATGGAGATTGGTTGTTAAACTGGATGGACTAGCTACCATCAAGTCTTAACACCAAGATGAGTTTTTATGTGTTAATCATCATATAGAGTAAAATGAGAGATTTAGAAGGAAAAACTAACATAAGGACAAAAACTGTAATTTTATCCTTTGTCGTGCGGATGGCTATAATAAGGTTCATAATAGGGTTTACAATTGGACATATTATTTGAAATTTGTGTTCTCATAATATTTAGTAATTCAAGAGTTCAACTAATTGTCTTTAGTGAAATGATACTTAGTTAATAAGCTAGAATTAATTTTAATGAGATTAAATTAATTCTAGGATTATTGAAGCTTGAATTATCTAAGTCCAATAAGATTCTCCACTTGGCTTCAAGGAAGATTATCAAGCAAAGTAAGGAAAATAAATGGAAGTTTTAAATCCTATAATTGAATGTTGGGCTTGCACTAATTAATGTTTAGTTAGAAGCTCAAATGAACATTTAGAAATGAGCTAGACTTTGGTTTAATATAATTAATTAGATTAATTATATTAAAACAAAATTCTTAAAGAAATGAAAGGGAATATGATAATAAAATAAAAGTTTATTCAGTTTTTATTTATTACATAATAATACTAATATATAAGATGATAAATTACTGATATTTTACTTATAATACATATTTTATAACTAATTGTTAATTACTGATATTTTACTTCTAAGCAATACACTTTGGTGCTTATGAAAAGCAAAATTATACTTCATAGTGGTTGTAGTAATCGTGGTGCCTGGACTCATTGTTGACCTCAGCCCGTCATTTTCGTACGAAATTTTCATCTTTTTTGTGTACCTTCGGACAAAGTTTTCGGTGATTGTGAAGTGTATTGACGTGGCCATTCAACAACTTACGCTATTGGGGCACTTTCCGTCTCGACGAAAGAATTACATGCGTGCGTATCCATATTCGCTGGCTGCCACTTGCAAGTGGAGAAAGTACACCTCAGTGCCGAGCCATGGAATTGTCTTCACATAGTTTAAAAGACAAAAAGTTTACAAAAGAGTTTTCACGAAAGTCCTGAACAAAGGAAGACACGTCAGTGCCAGTCTGATGTAGATATGCCTGAAAGAATTTGATGGGAACTTTTAAGCTAGTAGTCGTCTTGAATCTCTGACATATGGCAAATTATGTAAATGTAGTGCTTTTCTGATTTACACGAATTTACAGGAATCCAAGCACAATTGCATGCATCCTTTTTTGTATTAATTAAAGTATAACCAAAAATAAAAGATTCTAATTGCTTTATCAGAATTTAATTTAAATAATATTTCACAAACGTTATATTCAAACTCTAACTTAACATTTTCGTTAGCAATCCATTGCAAAACGTATTTTTGGTTTTTTATTATTCCTTATTAAATATGTATCCTTTGTGACAAATGGGTCCGTAGACAACAACGTATCTAAATTACTACAGGAAAACAACACAATTTGTGACGTTTAAAAAATATTACAAAGTCCAAAAAAACGTCACAGAATACAATTTGCAACATTTTAAAAAATGTCACAAATAATGTCGCCAAACGTGGTGTAGGCAAAAAGTTTCTACGATTTTTTCCATAAAATGTCACGGAAAATACGGACATTCCGCGACGTTTTAATTAACGTCACTGAACGATTAATCTTTCTACTATTTTTTTTGAAAATATCACAGAAAGTCACATTCTGCGACGTTTTTATTTAATAAAATTTTAATTTTAATAATTATTTTTTAATATATAAATTTTTTAAATCTTATTTGTTTAATAACTATTCAATATTATTTGAAGAAAACCAGTATGGCAAACAAGTCGATGAACAAATCAATCCCTCCTTGGGGTTACATTTGGAATAAGATTGTCATCAAAAGAATGAAATTATTGTCTCCTATTCAACTATACAAGGTACGTCATAGGGATTTATAATATAACAACTTGACAGTGATTAAAGTCTTAAAATAATTGTACAAAAATTCTGAAGAGTTGTACATATATATATCTCAACATTGATATTTATGCTCCAAACACCTATAACAATGTAAATAGTTATGTCCATGCAACTCTTTTTGTTAGAACAAAATTGAAATCAAATTTGTGAGAATTAAGAAAGTACCTGTACATAGTAAAATGCCAAAATGCGTTGATCATCTGAGAGTGACAGAACGCTACTAGCAAAATAAATAGCATTTGCTTGTATTACAGGCCAAGGTGCATCGAAAGCTTGCAATATCAAATATGGAGGGAACTCAAAGTAGGTTAAGCATCTTCAATGTAAGAGATACTTGGTCTCTAAGAAAAAAAAACAAGTAATAAATGACAAAGTTTGGAAGCAGACTGACAATATACACGAGTACTAAATATTGCCAGATGGCCCATAATTTTTAACAGGCATAGCAAAATAGGAGCAGGGGACTTTGTGGATTAGTATTGGTCCTCTCAAATTCTAGTAATTTTCAGAATAATCAACATCCGTATATGCTCAAGTAAAATATCATTATTTTAGCAAAATGAGAAACTTGTAATACGGATGCCATGAAAGGATCAATTCTTAAGGGAAGATGCTGCATAATTTGTCTTGTGAAGTCTCTTAGGAAGTCCTCATAGTCACTTCTGAAAATGGAGTTAGATTTTAAGAAATGAAATAGATGAGCGTTATGCCTACTTAAGAAATCTTGGTAACACCTACTGATGCTCAGAAGAAAGAGAATGTGAGTTGAATAAAGTAACTAATCCTTCCAATTCCATCAGTGGAATGTTAAAGAACCTTTAAGGGCTCCATAAAGATGAATATATAAGTCAAATAGTAAATACTCACTCGGCATGCCTATCTCACACTCAGATCATCATCATAATATTCAATATTTCAAACTCCTGAACATACAATAAGGTTAACATAAGACAAATATACAAGCAATACAAAACTGAGAACCAATAATTGGAGAAGAAAACTGCTAATGGCAACCCTGATCCAAAAAATAAAAATGCTTAAAGTATCCTATGATCAATTTTCCATGTAAGCACCATTATAATCTATCAATAACCCAATCGATTACCAAAATGAAACCGAATAGTCAATGCAATAGAGATCCAAATCCCAAATTCCATTAATTTATTACTGAAATCTGGAAAAGACATAAACTTAATATGTCATCCACATAAATTAACAAATTGAGCAAAACCCTCAACTAATTAAATATCTACAACAACAAATCCCAGGTGGGACATGGCCAAATCACAATAAGAGTCTGAGGAAAATGAAATACAAAAAAGGCTTAACAACGAGCTTCTTTGCAGGCTGAGGAAAAGTGGCTTTTTTATGAGCCAAGTTTGCAACGGTGTGAGAAGCATGATTGGCGTGGAGCTTGGTTTCGTCATCCATAGCCATAATAGACAGGTCGAAGATCACGTCATTTTCAACGAACTGATAGAGGTCGTTTTTGTTGGAGGAGGTACCGAGAGTAGAGCAGGCGGAGACGGCCAGTGGCTTGTCCTTTTTCATGGTTTGCAAGCTGAAGTCTTTGGCAGTGGTTGTGGAGGTGGTGATGGTGCCAGACATTAATGAAAGAAGTGACAGTGTTCTTGCATTCTATTAAGTGAACCTAACCAAAAATAATAAGATAGGAAAGTTAATACAAAGGAATATTTGGTGGGAAATGAATGCAGGAGAATCAATACAAAAAGCAAACGCCAACAGTGACGTTTTATTGAACAAAATGTTGCGATTTTTATTTCATGATGATTTATTGATAAAACTTCACAAACGTGTTATAAATCTGAGACATTTTATGAAATCGTTGCGAAACATTTGAACTTTTGGTGATTTTTTTAAATGTCACAAAAAGTCTTTACATTCAGTGACATTTATCAATCAAACGTCGCGGATTGTGTTGTTTTCTTATGGTTCATAGTTAATTAAAGATTAGCTTATACCTTCTACCTGTAAATGTTGCTGTTTGTGGAAATTTTTTTTACTGTTGTGGTTTACTAGAAACATGGAGATACTTTAAGAATTCATTAATTTCACTAAAATCAAGAAGGAAAAATCTCAATGATACATCTTCATTTTAGCTCAAATTTGCATAAATTTTGTTCTTTGTCTAGAGAGTGATCTTATAGGTATAAGGATAAGTTGCCATAAGTTTTTTCTTTTGATAGGTTGTGGAGAGTGTTAGTGATGATATAAGTGACTCGAAAGGAAAGAGATATAGTTATTTCAAACTTCATGTTAGATTGCATAATGAAATTGCCTTAGAAACTGGTGATGCATAAGGTTGAGTAAGTGACGATGGGTAGTGCAGTGATGGAGGAAGAAACCGGGGATATGGGAGAAACATGGGAAGCAGTTGGATGTCAGTCACAGAATTATGAAGAAGATTATGGAGAAACATGGGAGATGATAGGCGCATGTCTAAACCACATGATTAATTCATGCGTTTCACACACCAGTAAACATCTCCTATGACCTTGGGGTGTGCGTAGTACATGTGCTTGCACATTCAACCTGCATGTGTCAAACATCCTCTCCTTTTTATTTGTGTGATTTCTAATAGCTTTAAACCTTAATTTTAATTAAATTATATTAATTTAATTTAATTAATATTCCTAATAAACTTATCTGGTCTTCTTCATTTTGGGATAGTTTGATCAATAGATTACTTAAATATGTTGTATTAGGAATCAAACTATTACGTATAGATAAACCTTCACATATAGAGGCATAATCTATAATGTCACCTCTAAGAGGGTAGAGTTAATAAAGTTCACTTAAAGGTCATAAAATGGACTAAGTACTATGCCAAAAGGAAGTTGAGATGTCATTTCTGACATTGTATAAAATCTCCATTCTATACCTCCACTTAAGCTTGAATAATTAATTTATAGTCTATAATGCATCATGCTTTGGTTCTAGATTGTTGAAACTCCTATCCTTTATATAGTAAGCATGAATCCACTTTAAAAATAAGGAACTTTTGTCATTTAGGATCCTCTTTATTCTTTTAAACACTTGAATATGGATGGTGATATTTATTAGTAAGGTACGAAGTCCTCCTTCGTTTTTGTCTATGCAAAGCTCCCTTTATCTTACTTTTCCTGCATGGTTGCTTATATCACCTTAGACCAAAAGAACTTTCTCTAAACTACTCAACTGCTTTGCTAATATTTTTAGCGAGATATAATGAGAGCACTTACACACATATAAACTCTTTGCCACTAAATTTACTAAATGAATCCTTCCTATAAAGGTTAAACTTCTATTCAACCATCATTTGAGTTTTAATTTAATTGTTTCAATTATTGGCTTAAATTTTAGTTGAGATGGTATCTTTAAAGTAATTTGAATTCCAAGATAGATGAGGGGATGTTTAGTGAGTTTCATCCCTATAAGACATGCTAACTAATTGGTTTTTACACTTACATTAGATCAAAAAAATTAGCTAAATCTTATCCTTAATAATATAGAGGACTAAGAGGATTTTAAAAGTATTTAGGCCTATCACTAAAACACTAATTTGAATTGAAATTTTCTTTACATAAATGATTCAAATCATTTGTAAAATATAGGCTTGTTATTCTTATGCTTTTGCATTTATAGTGCAATTTGAAGCTTTTATCTTTAACTAGTTATGTTCTTAATAAGCTTGATGAGAACCTACATACCCATAGTAAAAATATTACAAGCTATAGTGTTCTCTTTTCTTGAACACTTTGTTTCTTTAACAAGCATTGTAGGATCTTTATTAAAAAATAACATAGAAATAGTGGTTATGTATTATGTTATTTACTAATTAAAAATTTTAGCGAAACAAAAGTATGTAATGTGTTTTGAATGAGGTTCCATTATAATAAATTAAAGTCTCTGTGGAAGTCAAATTTGATCACATGACTCTTTCTTGAGAGCTTCCTATTATATTTCTTAAAAAAATTTATGCTGATAACATATTATCACTTATTAATTAGCCTTTTAGACAGGTATCAATTAGTAATGCAAGTATTGATTTTAATCTTTCATCTAACAATTTGAAAATAATCTTGTGAATTGTATTATAATAATATATAAGCCAGAAGTCCTTCAAAGATTTAGGGGATTCTATATGAATACCTCATTTGACTCCTTTAACATATACAATTCTTGAAGAATACAAGCACTACATCAATTATCATTTTTTAAGTGCGAGGTCAAGTTTATGGAAAAATAATGAATTAAGTCCAACAAGTCTTGGTGCCTTGTTGGGATGTAGATCAAATAAAGCTTCTTCCAAATCTTTTGAATCAATGTTTTTGACAAAAATATCAATTGATTATATATATATTCGCTCCTTGATAATGGATTTTAGAAAAGTCATAAATAATGAGCATCTGTACTAGTTCCAATTGTGTTGACAAAGAAAATATAAGCTTTTTAATGAAAATCCTCTTTAAGGTTATCAAGCATCCATTCTAATCCATTAAAGATACAAATTTTTTGTTGTTCTTCCTTCTCATCAAGGATCTATTGTAAGAGTTGTAAGTTTTTATCTCTAACCTTCATCCATAAAATCCTAGATCTTTGCATTGTTAGAATCCATAAAGAGGGCAGCTTCAATTCCTCCACATCTTTCAAAAACATTTGAAGTAAAATGTAAAGTTCCCTGTCAATTGGATAAATATATATTACACTAAGATAAGAGTATGACATAATAAGAGTTAGTTGTTGTTTCTTTTGGAAATTAAAAGAATTGTATTCTAAAAGTAAGGCTTAGCCTTAAGAAGTATAAAAGGATTAAATAGTAAATTACATCATACGTAGTAAGTAGCCATAGAAATAAGTGATCAAACACTGGAGGCAATTATTTAGCATAAAACAACTCATCTTATTTTTTAATTTGACCATACCTTAATATAAAATTCCCCAACTTTGAGCAACTTCAGTTGCAAGTTGTTCTTTCCTTAAGCATAGGTTAAAATATTCCTTAATCTTACTTATTTTGTTTATGTGGAATTGATCAATGTTAAGTTGTTGCAATTTGAATTTCCTCCTATTTCTCTAATGCCAAGTTCCATAGATTCTAACATAGAAAGTTGGCATAAATTTTCCTTTTGGTAACTTACACTTGCCTAGCTAACCAATTAACTCTTCTCAATGATCACTCATGTTATTAACATTATAAACATAATTAATTATACCCTATAATGATCTAGTATAAGAGTACTGAAAGAATATATGATTTTTAATTTTAATTTTCAAGAGCATATGGAGCATTTGTGATTAATCGTAGCTGAAGTTTTTATTATATCCATATTTGGCAATCTATTCAAAACAAGCTATCCATATAGTGACTGCATATCATGGATTATTTCTAGGAAACCAAGGTATCTTATGCCATTGTTTCTAAGATATTTGAGCCATAAATAACTTCCTAACAGACATATTGAAGAACTTCCCTAATGTATGGGGAGCCTAGATTACTTTATCCTTTATATCTTCCTCGATTCTGTAATTGGAGAGAGCACTTACTAGACATTCAAAACCTCTCAATTTGATGCTTTGCTTCTAATCAGTTTTAAGATCACTTACGTTGATTTAGGGCTTTAGTATATATTTCAGATGGCATAGGCTAGAATGCACGTATAGAGGAATTAGGTTTCTCCAATTATCAAACCAAATGTTGTTGCTTTTCCTATTTCTAATAAATCACTTTAATGCATAAGCTACTCTCAGATTTGGTAGGTTGATCCAAGTCCGTGATAAGTTTTTATTACGTGTCACTTCCTAAAAGCTTTGACCTTTTAGGTGTTCAATCAGCAATATACATATTATTTTTTGGGTAAAATTCTAGATGACACATAGATTGTGATAAACACACGTCCATCTTACTTCCTAGAGCAACATTTTTCTTTCTAGAATATCTTTTCACTTGAGTTTTTATGTTGATCACATATCCATAAAAAGTTCCTCAAGAGATTCTTTATGTCGTTGTCCATCTTCTTAAGTAGAATTAAGTATGAGATCTAGTAATTATACATATTATATAGTATTGCTTTCACTAATTAGATCCTAGCAACATAACGTAGCTCCATACAATACAAAGTTCTTAACTTTTTTTCAATTTATTTAAATAAGGATGTGCAATCTTTGTAGTATGGATTGGAAGTGGTAATAGGTACTCCTAGATATGTGAAGGGGGTTAAGCTACTTTCATTTTGGATACGGATTCTAGTTTATTTAACAATGGTTTAGCATCCTTGAATAGCATAATGATGCTTTTATCTACATTGAATTTCAGTCTAAAAAACTTGTTTAATTGATTAATGAAGTTTCCCAAGTTATAAATAGAGGGAGCATTTGCCTTACAAAATAGTAATAAAATATTAGCAAATGTGAGATTAAAGAGCTTCAACTTTTTAAAAAAGTAATAAAATATATTAAAGAGAACAATGTTCAACCTTGGTCGGTTACAATCCAATGATTAATAAAAAGAACATCAAAGAATATATTCCTAACTACTTTGTAATACATACAAATTTTTAGCTATTCAGTTTTGTCATTTATAACGCTCTCATTCTAGATGCCATGTTGCTTTGATGTTAAGTGATAGTTTGTCTACAGTTTCTCTAGTTTTCATCGATAGTATGCTTTGTAAAACTATTTTTTAGTAAACTTATTCCATTTCTCTTGCTATTTTCTTATAAAACCTTTTATTTCTCTCCTTTTATATGAAATACACCACTGCCGCAATGTAAAATTTTAAAGCTTTATACTTTACTCTTTAGGCCATTTTTATCTTAGTAACTCTATCTATCATCTTTTACCAAGTCTGAGCTGAGATTTGGACCCCCCAAAACTTCTTGTATCCTTTTCCAGATTAGTTTTGTATCCCTGCGGTTTAATATAAGATGGTCCACTGATTCCTGCTGATTTTTACAATAATTTGCAGCTTGGATTCTTAATATTAAGCTTTATTGTGTCCTTTTTATCCAATCTCCCTATTACTCCTAGATAGTAGGTTAGATGTTTACTTCCTAGGCTATAGTTCCCCACTTTACTCTTCTTATTGGATCTTCTTGTAAGTGTTTCCTATAGGATTTTGTGTTGAAACCTTGTTGCTACTCATTGCCCATACCATCTCATCATTTGTTGCTGATTATAATATTGAGATATTGCCCATTAGGTTTTCTGTACCTCTATTATTGTGAAATGATCACTTCCATTGGTTGTTGTTGATGAACCTATTGACTTTTGTGGTTGGGCTAATCATTGGCTTGAGATGTTGCAATTTTTATACTCTATGTAAAGGTCCCTTTTTATGTTAGTTATCAAACTAGAAAAAAGTGTTCTACCCATTCCTTATTATGCTCACAACCAGTTCTTGCATCCACCCTCTAGTCTCCAGGATCTGCCTTAAATGCCATGTCTTTTTCTGTTTCAATCTCACATTCCATATGTTATTGCCTCTTATGAATAAATTATGCACCTATTTCACCCACAACTCTTCCTTGTTACTACATATCCACCACAACTTCTTTGCTAAATTGATGTTGTCTTATAGCCTAGCTAAGCATATCCTTAACCACTTTACATCTTAGGTTCACGTAACAAGTTGGATCCCGTTACCGGAACCCAACTACATATACCTAACACTCTTGCTCTGATACTATTTATATTGGGACCCGATCCAGAAACCAGATCCCAACCGGAAAATGAATAACGGAGGACACGAAAGCGAATGGCAACGGAAATTTCAGATCGGAATTTCAAATCGGAAACAAAGCAATAGCAAACACTAGCTCGAATCATAAAGCAAAAGAAGCGAGAGCGAGGCGAATACTCGAATACAGAATTGAGAAAAACGAAGCAAACATAACAGACGCAAATACGAATCAAAATCGTACTATCGAATAGCCGAAATACGAAACAAATACGGATCGAATACGAATTAAAAACAGATACCAAACAGATCGAATCAAAGCAAACAAATCCGACATCCGAAAACAAAGAACGGAGAAACACAATCGCGTTGGAAACCCTAGACGTTCCAAAATCCGGTATAATTTTTTTTTCTTTTCTTTACTCCTTAA
>JANTPM010000009.1:4217834-4228947 GCA_025434745.1 Erythroxylum divaricatum
ACGTCGAAGATTGTTAAGCTTTCTACGACGGCTGCTACATGTCGTAGAAAGGTATGCCATTTCCATGACGTTTACCTCAAACGTCGGACATTCGTTTAAGATTTCTCGACGTTTCCCTTAACGTCAGAAAAAATGCAAGGCTTCCTCGACGTTTTCCATTAAACATCGATAAAGACGTTTGCTTACTCCCCTTCTACGACGTTCGGTGTGACGTTTTTAAAAACGTCGATAAAACGTTTCCCCGACGTTTTCCAAACATCTGCGACGTTTATAAAACGTCACAAAATGGGTATTTTCCTTATAGTGAGTTTTGCAAACTCAATGAGGTAACCATCAGCAATGATTCACGCAATTTATGCAACACATCACACATATAACATATACTTCACAACTTTGCATTTTTGCATCAATTACCACAAGTCACCTTCTCATTTAATGGTAAGACAACATGCATTTCATTCAGTCAACATACGTATAACAATGTATATGAAATGCTCATGTGACTCTTTTTCAATTATTACGTTGTTGTGACCAAGTACCTAAACTGTCTCGTATCTATTGTGAATATTATACTCATTTATATTGTTTTCATCCGGTAGGGATACAGGGCTCATTTTAAGTACTGAGCCTTTGACTCTTAATCATTTTTGGAGCTTTAAGCTCATTTTCGGTTGTTACTCATGTCACAACTCTCATTATATGATCATGCATTCATGTATGGATTGCATCTCTCATATTCAAACAATCATGTCAAGAAGCACTTATTTTGTCACATTTACATACAAATAGTACTTCAATATCACATTCATGCATCAAGTCTCGAACTTTCATTGTCCGGCATCAACATAATCAAATCACATTCATATCATCATTCAAAACATATTTTGAAGTAAACAATTAATTGAGTGAAACCATCTAGGTTACTTATAGGTTGCTCCCAAAGCTAATGCATGGATATTCTAACAATGTCTATATGTTGATGTTCCATTTACTCCTCTACAATATGCAATACATGTAGATATCATAATTTTGCACAATTTCATAAACATTCATTGATGCACATTTATGCTTACGAAATATGCATAATATGTTCATGACAATCTCGAGTATCGCTCTATTATTCACATCACGTGAACATTCATATTTCCAAACTCACATATCATTTATACTTATGGTTTATACCTTAATAAAACCATTAGAATCACAATTCATAACTCATTTGGTGAAATTCAGATTTTTCCTGAAACATACCTTTTAGTCTATTGTATATGATAAATCTGACAACGAAAATTAAGTAATTTGGCAATACTTTCTTCTACACAATTGTTCTTATATCTTTCAGATTTCTAATGACACTAAGATCATTCAATTTGGTTTAGTACTCTGAAAGTTATACTCCAAATATTTTTGGACTGTTCTGATACTAAAACAATGTCGTATACTCAACTTTTATCTAGACATTGAAATTATTAAAGACTGAATTAAAACTTTATTTCCTTAAAAAATTTGTAACCTTATATCTCTAGTTTATTCCAAATCAAAAATCATTCCATTTGGATAACTACAGAACAAGATATTGTCAAAATACCGAAGCATGTTTAATGAAAATACTCCATTCATCAATTTTACAGAACTGTTCATCATGTTTGTGCCAAATTTATCACTCAATCTGTCCAAATAACCTTAGATGGTTATAATTTTTGGTGGAGATGTAGAACAACCTGTTTCGAATCTATTGGTTCAAATTCTATGTCATTTGGAGGTTGGGAGAAGAGGATATGGCCAAAAGATCAAAGGGTGTTCAAGCTGTCTCCAGCCATAGAAGTCACGATCGTGCAGGAGCACGATTGTGAGACTCCAGATGATAGCGGAAAGTCATGATCGTGCTTCCCCAATTTTTTCCCAAAGGCCACAATTGTGCTTCTTCTTTTTCTTCCTCCAAATCTCTACAATTTTTCTTCTTCTTTCTTTTCTTTTAAATCAACTTCTCTAACTTGATTCTACTCTCATTTTCTCTTCATTTTTTACTCCCATTTAACTTAAAACATTCATAAATAGATACGAGCTTTACAAGTTCTAATGTTGCATCATCCTGTTTAGGATGGAACTTTCGGAACAACCACATTGATTTGGAATTTTGACCCTTATAGAGGCAGAAATTGTTTTGAAGCTCTTCATAAACATTCTAGATGATCTTCCCAGCCTTCCAACGATATGAAGTTTCTAAGTTTTGGATATTGTAGTGGGAAGTTATGACCTCTACAAGTTGTGATGTTGCATTGGATATGTGAATGTGCCAGCTATGGAAATTCGTGTACTAACTTTAAGGATATTTTTTAGGTTGTTGTGACCTAATTTAGGCAAAATTGTCTTCTTGGAAGTCGTATATGATCTTTCTAGATTTCTAACGGTATAAAGTTTGTAAATTTTGGATATCGGAGTTGAGAGATACGATTATTGCAAGTTGTAATGTTGTATCGTCTTAGTTACTGTTCATCGTCTTAGTTACTGTACATTCTAAGACGAAATACTATTCATCAAAACTAAGACGAAGTACTGTTCATCTGAAACTAATACGAAGTACTGTTTATCCGAAAATAAGATGAAGTATTGTTCATCCGAAACTAAAACGAAGTACTGTTCATCCAAAATTAAGACGAAGTATTGTTCATCCAAAACTAAAATGAAGTACTGTTCATCGAAAACTAAGACGAAGTACTGTTCATCCAAAACTAAGACGAAGTACTGTTCATCCAAACCTAAGACGAAGTATTGTTCATCCGAAACTAAGACGAAGTACTGTTCATCCGAAACTAAAACAAAGTACTATTCATCTGAAACTAAAACGAAGTACTATTCATCAAAACTAAGACGAAGTACTATTCATCTGAAACTAAGATGAAGTACTATTCATCTGAAACTAAGATGAAGTACTGTTCATCAAAACTTTGACGAAGTATTGTTAGACGAAGTATTGTTCATCAAAACTAAGGCAAAGTACTGTTCATCAAAACTAAGATGAAGTACTATTCATTCAAAATAAGACGAAGTACTGTTTATTCGAAACTAAGACGAAGTACTGTTTATCAAAACTAAGACAAAATACTGTTCATCAAAACTAAGACGAAGTACTGTTCATCCGAAACTAAAACGAAGTACTGTTCATCCGAAACTAAGATGAAGTACTGTTCATCAAAATTAAGATAAAGTAATGTTCGGAATTACTTATCATCCGAAACTAAGAAAAAGTACTGTTTATCCGAAATTAAGATGAAGTACTATTCATCCAAAATTAAGACGAAGTATTGTTCATCCAAAACTAAAACGAAGTTACTGTTAATCGTTTTAGTTTGTATCATCATTTTTTGTCCTATTTATGATCCTTTTAGGGGAAGAATTTTATTTTGTAGTCTTCATAAAAGTTGTAGATCTAGAAGTTTTCTTTCAAATGGTATAAGAACAAATTCAATCCAACATCTGTAGAAAAAGTTATGGTAATTGCGCCAAGAGAGGTACAAATTGATTAAGGACAATAACATGTTGGATTCGTTTTGCCATAACTTCGTCATCCGACCTCCGAATGAGGTGATTCTTAAAATGATAAAATCCTATTGAATTTTTCTACGTATCCAAGAACATTGGTAGCTTTTGGTGTTGAATTGAAAAATATTGATTGAATGAAAATGAGGGGTTCGGTTGGAAGCATATGAGTTGGATGTTTTACTGAACATACTTCAGTATTTTAATGATATCTAGATATGTAGAGTTCCAAATGAGAGGATTTTTTATTTGGAGTAAACTAGAAACATGGGGATACAAATTATATGAAGAAATTAAATTTTGAATCAGACTCTAAAAGTTTCAATTTGTGGATGGAAGTTGAGTATAGGGTACTGTCTTGAAAGTTGTGGATGGAAGTTGTGATGTTGCATAGGATATGTGAATGTGCTAGCTATGGAAATTGGCATACTGACTTCAAGGATATTTTTTGGATTTTTGTGAGCTAATTGTCTTCTTGAAAGTCATAGATGATCTTTTCAGCTTTCCAACGATATAAAGTTTGTAAATTTTGGATATCTAAGTTGAGAGATACGATTATTACATGTTGTAATGTTGTATCGTGTTAGTTACTGTTCATCGTCTTAGTTACTGTACATGCTAAGACGAAGTACTGTTCATCAAAACTAAGATGAAGTACTGTTCATCCAAAACTAATACGAAGTACTATTCATCCGAAACTAAGATGAAGTATTGTTCATCCGAAACTAAGACGAAGTATTGTTCATCCAAAACTAAGACGAAGTACTGTTCATCGAAACTAAGACGAAGTAATGTTAATCCAAAACCAAGACGAAGTACTGTTCATCTAAAACTAAGACGAAGTACTATTCATTTGAAACTAAGACGAAATACTGTTCATCAAAACTAAGACGAAGTACTATTCACCCAAAACTAAGACGAAGTACTGTTCATCAAAACTAAAACGAAGTACTATTCATCCGAAACTAAGACGAAGTACTGTTCATCAAAACTAAGATGAAGTACCGTTCATCCGAATCTAAGATGAAGTATCGTTCATCCGAAACTAAGATGAATTAGTGTTCATTTGAAACTAAGACGAAGTATTGTTCATCAAAACTAAAATGAAGTATTGTTAATCTGAAACTAAAACAAAGTACTGTTCATCTGAAACTAAGACGAAGTACTATTCATTAAAACTAAGACAAAGTACTGTTCATTCAAAACTAAGATGAAGTACTGTTAATCCAAAATTAAGACGAAGTATTGCTCATCCAAAACTAAGACAAAGTTATTGTTCATTGTTTTAGTTTGTATCGTCATTTTTTGTCCTATTTATGGTCCTTTTAGAGGCAAAACTTCATTTTGTGGTCTGTATAAAAGTTGTAAATTTGGAAGTTTTATTTCAAATGATATAATACAAAATTCAATCCGACATCCGTAGAAAAAGTTATGGCAATTGTGCCAAGAGAGGTACAAATTGATTAAGGACAATAACATGTTGGATTCTTTTGGCCATAACTTCGTCATCCAACCTTCAAATGAGGTGATTATTAAAGTAATAGACTCCTATTGAATTTTTCTACCTATACAAGAACATTGGTAACTTTTGGTGTTGAATTGAAAAATATTGATTGAACGAAAATGAGGGGTTCCGTTGGAAGAATATGAGTTGGATGTTTTACTGAACATACTTTAGTATTTTAATGATATTTTGATATGTAGAGTTACAAATGAGAGGATTTTTTATTTGGAGTAAACTAGAAACATAGGAATACAAATTATATGAAGAAATTAAATTTTTAATCAGACTCTAAAAGTTTCAATTTGTGGATAGAAGTTGAGTATAGGGTATTGTCTTGGAATAAAAGCAGTCCGGAGATATTGGAGTATAACTTTCACACTACTAAACGAAATTGAATCTTTTGGTGTCATTGGAAACGTAAGACAATAAAGAAGAATTTTCTAGAAGAAAATGTTATGTTAGAATGTTAGACCCCGAACCTTGAGAGGAAATTAGAAATGTGAATATGAAAGTAAATGAATGTGTTGATGTATAAATTGTGTTATAAATGTTATTTTTGTCTTAATGAAATATGGGTTTATGTAAGGATAATGAGTTGAGGATCCTTAAGTAAGAACTATTGTGATATATGTGAGATCTTATGCAAAAGCAAGAGGGAACCTGGTGAATGGCATAATGCTATTAAATGTAAGAAATCATATGAATTGAGGCTGAGATTTAGATGAATTCCAAATGATAGTTGAATTTTTATAAATGATGGGCAATTAAGAAAGTTAAGTTAAGATGAATGTTAAATGTATATGCTGATTTAAGGGAATTTCAGGAATGATTGAAATAGAATTGGCCAAAGTTGCCTTCTTTGAAGTTTTAGCTTGTTCTTTTATCTTTCCAACGAGACTACATGTGCAAGTTTTCGAGATCGGAGTTAAGAGTTATAGTTGATACAAGTTATGATGTTATATAAGATTTATGTTAGTGACAGCTTTGATGAATGTTTGAGAATTGTGGTTTTGATGAACCAATTTAGTTGAGATTTGAGAAGTTCATGAATTGAATTTGTTGCTTGAATTGTTATGAAGTGTTTAGGCCTTTGAATAAGTAAATATGTGAAGATTATAAGTGTATATGATGTTAGTTTGGATGTAAGAAGCATTGGAAAATGGGTTGAAGAGGTTTTGAAAATCGTATGTCCGTTAAACGGACCTTTACGGGTCAAAAGGAACCTTTGCCCTACCTATGTCCATTAAACGGACATGGATGTCCGTTAAACGGACATTCTCGGATGGATTGGTGCATTTTGGGCTGTATGTGTACGTTAAATAGACATGCATGTCCGTTTAACTTACAGCCACTGGTCAACTGGTAAAAAACTTTTGACCATATTATAGCAGAATCTGATTTTGTTGCCTTCATAAGAGTTGTATATCTGGAAGTTTAATTTCCAATGGTCTAAGAACAAAAGCAATCTGATCTCTATATTGAAAGTTATGGTGTTTGCGCCAAAAGAGTTTCAAATCGATTTAAGGTTTGAACATGTTGAGTTGTTTTGATCATAACTCACTCATCTGACCTCCAATTGAGATGATTCTTGAAGCATTGAATTCCTAACACATGTTTCCTTATCACCATGAAAATTTGTTTCAATTGGAGTTGAATGGAAAGAGTTTGATTGAATCATATGATAATTGGAATGATTTGTTGCATTCTGATCTTGCTATTTTCCTTCCTCATCCGACCTTGTCAAATCATTTGCTTATATCCTTTTTGTCCGACATACTAATGACTTGGTTCTCGAAGCGTTGGATACCTAAGACAATTAATTTCATTTTTATGAAAATTATGAATTTTAGAGCCTTATTTGAGCAAGATTATTTGAATCAAAGTGAGACAGGAAAGTTTCTGAACATAGTTCAGTATTTTGCGAAATCCGGGATCTGTGGAGATTCGATTGAAGCGATGTTTGAGGAATAACAAAATTAAGACATGAGGATACAAATAATATGAAGAAATGAAATTTCAATTTAGCCTTTAAGAATGTCTATTTGTGGAAGGAAGTGAATTGCTAGAAAATGTGTTAGTAGAATGATATGTCCGACATGTTTGGACTATAACTTTTGATGTAGTACTCGAAATTGAATGATTTTTGAGGCATTATGAAATTAAGACAAATAGAAATAATTATCTAGAAGGAAATTTTGACAAATTCCTTCAAATTGATAGTGCGAAACATGTCTGCAAGTAAGAATAACTGAAAGAAATGTTCAGGGGCAGTTTTGGAAGTTAACTTAAAGATTAAAGTTATAGGCATATGAGGAGGGGCAATTGGGTCATTGACCACCCATTTTAATGACTTGGCATATATAAGAGAGGGGATTGTCGTTTTTTTGAAGGGAAGGGCACGAAAATGAAAGAAAGAAAACAAGGAGAGAAGAGAGAAAAGGAGATTTTGTGGAGAAGAAGGAGAAAGAGGAAGATGGAGCTAGGGTTTCAGATTTTAATGACTTGGCATATATATGGAATCCCATTGTTCGGCCGAGTAGTTTGATGATCACTGCCTTAGTCCAAATTTGATCAAGTTTGCCTTTGAGTGTATTGGACAGTTCTAACCCTAGTCCGAATTTTCCTTGGATAACATATATATCTCCTTTAGTGATTTCGATGGGTTCTTCTTCAGGCCATTCTACTTTTGTTCCACCTCTACCAGAATCGGTGTGGCCAGTGACCACCGAACTGTAGTTGGGTTGTGTACTCTGTTGTGCAGGTGCAAAAGGAGGGGGGTCTTCTTCCCTCTCGCGGAAGCGTACTTTCTTGGTAACTTGGCGATCAATTTCAGTGGTGTTGAGATTAGTAGTAGCCATGGGGTCTCTATTAAGGTAACACGGGCTTTTCACAAAGAGGAATTCTAACAAAAAAATAGCAGGCAAGAAGGGTTAAACATGATTTTTCATTGAAATGTAGACAATCCAATGTCATTAATGGTAAAGGAAAACATTATTTTTCAAGAACCCCGTCGTGAAGATAAAGAGAGAAAAGAGGAAAATACTTGAATGTTAATTGTCGGAGAAGAAGAAGAAGACGCTGGTGGCCGGAGATGCACCCACTGTGTAGATGCAGCTAACGGTGGACGAAGGAGATTTGGAGAGGAAGAAGGAATAGGGGCGCGCAGGTGCAGGAGGGGGGAGTGGGGAAAATGAGAGCTTTTAACCTAATAAAAACGACATCGTTTGGTTTAAAGAGGAGAACATTTTGTCACCAAGAAAACGATGTCGTTTTCTTTTAAACCAAACAATTTCGTTTTCTTGCTGGCAAAATGATTCGTTTGAACAACAAAATGATGTCGTTTGATTTTAAACCAAACAATATCGTTTTAGTTTAAATAATAAAACGTTCCTTCAGGACGAAAACAACGTCGTTTTGTTTAAATCAAACGACATTGTTTTGTGGCTGGCAGAACGTTTTGTTCCAGTTTGGTTTAAAACCAAACGACGTCATTTTGGTTTAAATAACAAAACGTTCCTTCACGATCAAAATGACATCGTTTAGTTTCAAACCAAACGACATCGTTTTTTTTGCTGGAAGCTTTAACTTATTTAGTTAACTAAAATGACGTCGTATAGCTTACATCCAAATGGCATTGTTTTTATCCTGAAGCAAAACGTTTTTCCCTATAACAAAACGACATCGTTTTGTTGCTGAAAGCTTCATAAGTGTTATAAAGACGTCGTGTGGTTAATTTTTCAAAACGTTGTCGTTTACATTAAAAGTTCGACCTACACGATGGAAGATGTCGGACAAATGTCGACTACATTACTAATGAAAAGGTCCGTCGGTAAATTGCCCTTTATTTTTCACCTCTTCTCAATTTTACAGGCAACTTCACCGATGGATGTATTATTTCCGTCGATAATTGGCGACGTTTTCTTTTCTGTTGGTATTTCATACTTTTCTTATAGTATTCGCTCTTACCCCTCTTCATCTCGTCGATGAATTGCCCTTCAATGCCATATATTTCATTCAATGGTGCTATGTGAACCAGTGGCTCCTCTCCTTCCTTGTAAACCCAAACCTTGAATCTTTTCTCCATCTCTAAGTGACTCCTCATCACAAGCAATAGTAATGGTGAAAAGCTACAGGATTTCTGTAAACAACTGCCGTGGGAATGTAAATTTGCTTCTTATACGATGAATAGTTTTTGGATTGAACAGCTTCACGTATAGCTGCTCTTGCTCTTGCCAACCATCTCCTACTCTCCTGGAACTGCTCCTTTTCTGCAGAGAAATCAATAACAGTCGTGATCAAATGAACTAGAAACGTTGAAGAAATATGAGAGACAGAAAAATAAACAAAACTCAAGTCGTAAATTATCTCAAAAAGATGTGTTAGACACGCTTTCTCCTGCCTGGTAGCTACTTTAATATTATTGGCGCTAGAAACTTGGCGCAATGGAACTGATGCTGAAAAAGGTTGAAGGGTTTCAGTGACGAAAAAAGATTGATAATGAGAAGAAGGGAAAAGGTTGGTAATGGTGAAGTTTTGTTTGGGAGGAAGTAAATAGAGAACATGTAATAACGCCAACAGTAGTAATATCAGCAAAGCAATGTAGTGTACAAGTGGGAGCTAATCCTAACTCCCATTGTTGATGATCTTCTAAGCCTTTTTGTGTTTTTGTCTTTTGCTAACATTGAGAAAATTTGGCAGTAAGGGTCCATGTTATTTTAAATTTTCGTATCAATACATACATAACTAATGTACATTCACTTGTTATTTTATTACATTTAGGTGAGTGCTCATAAAAGCAAGATAACTTATGTCACAATTAAATAATAAAATTGAAATAAAATGAGTTCATAATTGATTTGTAAATGATAAATAAATGATTATACTCTTTTAGTTTTTTTAAATCTTTTAGTTATATATTCAGTAATACTATATTTAATTATACTTTTAAATTAGAATATAAGAAATGCCTGATTTACGATTCTATAATTTTGCAATACATCCTTAAGACATTTTTATAAAACTTACATTTAAAATTTATGTAATATTTTGTATAAAAATAATATTTGTTGATTATGAATTCACGAGAGATTGATAATATAATATATATGAATTAAGCATCAAGATGTGAAGTATACTTCAAGACTTGAAATTTCTTATCAAGCTAACTTGTAGAATGGGGAATTCCTTCTTTACTTAAGAGGACTTTGACAAATGGACTTTATTTTCTCCTAATTAGGCTAAGGTTCTCTCTTTTGCTTGTAAACATGTGAAAGGGTATAATTTATTAGTGGCTTATTCTAAACTAATTATATAGATTTAATTTTTCATTGGTCGCTTGACTTAAGTCATCGCTACATTAATTTCTGATGCTAACGGTAATGTTAGCATGGATGGACTATTGTCTTTTCCAAACGCACATGTTAACCCTCCGTATGGTTACTGTCTCCATATATGGGGACAGATAACAAGATAAAAAAATCCTGTCTGTCGTAATCGTTTGGTATCCGCCTCCAAGATTTTGTTCACTGTCTCTGATAGACAGAGATAAAGAAATCCTGTTTATCGTTTTAATGAAAGACAAAGGCGCTGAGTCTCTTGTCGCCGGATGAAAATCTTTCCTCAGCCAACGTTACCCCTCTCGTCTGTCTCCCACGCCCATCTCTCCTCTGTCGCACGCTCGGCACCGGTCTAGGCTTCTCTGTCGCACAGTGGGGCTCTTCTTCCCTAACTACTTCGCGAGGTTTGTCATCCAAAATAAGTTTACTGCCACCACATCTCTGATTCAACCCAGGCGAGTACGGTTTTGTTTAAGTTTCCAATTTTTTCAATGTCGCTTTCCCCGTTAGTTGCTCCACCTTCTCTTCTTGTTCTGTTTCGATTTCTTGTCTTCTATGGACAGCGGCGATTTTCTCCTGTAGCTCTTTCTTGTTGGGTGTTTGAGTTGTTTTTCTTAAATCAGATTACCGATAGCTATTTCGGCATTTATTTGCAAGAGTTCGTTGTTATGGCCGCCGACACTGAGCCCCTCGAGATTCTTCTCCATCTTCCCTTGCTTGCTGAAGATAAGGT
>JANTPM010000009.1:4230585-4240735 GCA_025434745.1 Erythroxylum divaricatum
GCTGAAAACCGTTTCCGGTGATTTTTCACCGGCGGGGCCCGGCAGGCCGGTAGGACCGACCCCAGTGTGACTGGACCACTTCAGCAACCCTATATATTAATTAATTAATTAGATTAATTAATTAATATATGAGTGGACACATGTCATTAGATGAAGGGAGGAGATGAAGTTTGAAAAGTCAAACTTCATCTTTAAATTGATTTTTTAATCACTTTTAAGGCCACTCACGTGGCTTTCCTTTACCAAGCCATTAAGTGACCTTTTAATTAGATTAAAAGGCATAAAAGCAAGCCTTAAGAGTTAAGGAAGCTAGTGTGGTCGGTGGAGGAAAGCAAAAGGAGAAGATTAGTTTGAAAAGTCAAAGTTACATCATTAACTTGATTTTTTAATGGCTAATGGCCCTCCCACGTGGGGCTCTCCCTTACCAAGCTTTTATATGTTCTTTTAATTAGTTAAAACACATATATAAGGCATAAGGAAGCTGCTGGAGTCGTAGAAAAAGAGATGATGGCCGAAACTTACATGGAAGTTTAAAGAAAAATTGGATTTTTCAAGGCTTTCTTCACTCTCTTCTCATCTCCAAGGTGCTTCACCAAGGTTTAATCACTTGCTCTCCAAGGCTAAGGTGAGATCTAGCAGTCTTTTCCTTAGTCTAGCTATTCCCGGGTCAAAGGGTTTGTCCCGGTTAGGTTTCCGACCTCTGCGTGGATACCGTTAGAGACGGTCTCTTTTGGTCGTTATGGTTTGACTGATTATACTTACACATGGATCCTGGCTTTCAGGAACTTCTCGGAACAAAAAAGTTTTGTTTTCCGCACTGTGTCCATGTGATGGACACCCCAGGATTTTCTTACATATTCATGAATACTGTGTTAATGGGATGAAAAATATGGATATAGTGTTATTTAGTATTTGATGGATTGTTAGTGATCAGGTGATGTAGAAATGATTTTTGGAGTTAGATAGAGCAACAAAATGGTGTATGAGGTTAGTGTAGAAGATTATATATGAAAAGGTGATATGCTATGTTTCTTCACTGTTCATGTATATATATATGTATGTGTATATGTGAGTAGATGAAATCTTTAGAGATGATCAAGAAGATGATTTTTGAGTTGAAGAGTAGCTGTAAAATGATGGTCTAAGATGGAAATGAATGTATAAATAAAAGTTGGAAAGAAAATAGAGAATATGGACAATAGTTGAGAATGCAGAGAATGGTGGCAGTACATGAATAGGATAAATCATCGACTTTTGGCTTTCGATGATTGTTTTTGTAAATTTGTATATTTAGGGTAGTGTGAAATTGTGGTAAATGAGTTGAATGAAATGGAGTAAAAGAGACTAGAAATAATAATTGAAGTGATGGATTTTTATAATGTAAGTCATATGGAAAGTTACTGAAAATGAAGAGTAGAAAGTTAAATTTTCGATCTGAACTTTCATGAATTTATTGTATTGATTTAGGCATATTTTGATAAAATTGTCTTCATTAAAGATGTAAATCTTTCGTTTAGCTTTCCATTGATATAAAGTTTACAAATTTTAGAGTGTTGGAACAAAAGTTATAGAGTTTAGAAGTTGAGATTTTGACGGAGAAGAAGATGTAGAAATGCACTGTCGTGCATAAGCACGATAGTGACTTTTGAGAATTTAGGTGAAATGCACCGTCGTGCATTAACACGATGGTAACCTTGAGGTATAGTGAAAATGCAGCTTTTTGAGGATATTGGATTTGCACTTTGGTGACTCATAGGAGAAGGTCGTTATCTTGCGATAGCGACTTTGAAGTTTTTAGGAGTAATGAACATCCGAAGGGTTTTTGATAATATCTTCTTTGTCTGACCTCCAAATGGGATGAGACTTAGATCATTGGACTCGTAAGACATTGCTCTACCTCTCCACAAAAAACATAGCCATATGATATGAATTGAGAGAGATTGAGTGAAAAACATGGACGGGTCTGACTTGTACTCTCTCCCAATTTTTGTATTTATCTGTCACACCCATGACTCTTGCACACTCATGTTCCTCTCACTCCCGTGACTCCTGCACCCATGTGACTTTCCTCTCTCACACCCATGAGTTAATTTCAAGACTCATGTTTATTTGTCACATCAAGTTGCTGTTTTCCTCAATAGTAGCCATGCCTTGCAATTGATCTAACCACCTGAGAGGAATTTGCAAACTGGATAGTTCTGTTTCTTTTGACCATAACTTCTTTTATAGATATCCAAATGAGATGATCTTTGATTTGGAATAAAATAGGGACATAGGGATACAAATCATATGAAGAAGTCAAATTGTGATTCAGTCTCTAAGATGATCAATTTCTAGCTGGAAGTTGTGTATAATACATTGTTTTTGAATATGAACAGTTCGAAAATGTTTGAGGCATATTTTCGAAATTATTGAATCAAATTGATGGTGTTAATAGAAACATAAGACATAGAGGAACAATTTTCTGGAAGGGATTATTGCCAAATTACTTTTTTTTCATTATCGAAATGATTAAGAAAAGTAGACCAGAAAGTCAGTTTTTGGGAGAAAAATCTGAAAGTGATACAATGAAAAATGAATTGTGATTTCAATGGTTTTAGTAAGGCACAAACCTAAGTATAAAGTATACTTAGATGGGTTTTGATATGAGAATGATTTTGTGATGAAATTGATAGAAAGATACCTGGGATTGTCATGTACATGCATTGTACATAATTTATTTCATTTCATTCATGTGCATTGTTAAACATTTATAATTGAATTTGATATATGTGTATGTTATTTGATTTAGACAAGCAATTGGAACGTCAACCTCCAAACATTGAAGGCACTTCTAGGCTTTAGCTTTGGGAGCATACTGTGAATAACCTAGATGGTTTTCATCAATTATTGTTTGCTTAATTCTGTTATGAATGACAAATGAATGTGAATTGAATTATGTTGAATTTCGGACAGAAGGTCTGATGATTGTGAATTGTGGAATGTATGTTGAAGTGCTGCTTGAATGTGAATGTGAATGTGGAGAACTAAATGTGTTATGATATAATTGATTGAAAATGTGAGACACATTCTATACATGAATGCATGATCAGATAATGAGAGTTGTGACTATAGTAGCCACCGATCGGAGCTTAAAGCTCAACGTGTGAAAAGAGTCTCGAGCTTAGACAGTGATTAAGAGCCTAAGGCTCAATATGTAAAATGAGCCATGTATATTCACTAGATAAGAGATAGTTAGTAATGAGCTCGTTATCCAAATAGATACAGGATAGTTCAGTCACTCGATCACAACAACATAATAATTGGAAAAGTATCTCATGAGCATTTCATATGAATTTTGTTAAATATGTTTGCTGGATTGAAATGCCAAATTTGTCTATTCTTAAGTGAAAATGTGATACTGATGTAAAGTGCAAATTTTGTGAAATATTTGTTATGTGAAATGATGTGTTGTATGAATTGAGTGAACCATCAATGATGGTTACATTACTGATTTTGCAAAACTCACCCAAAATTTGTAAATATTTTTCAGGATTGGAAGAATACCCCATTAGGCAACAAGACTATACCTACTGCATGCAAGTGAGAGATAAAGGTTGGGATCAATTTGCCTCTACATTGTTTTTCTTTATTTTTGTACTGAATTGTATTTTTTGCAAATTTTGTATTAAGGAATTTATTTTGAAATTATTATACAATGTGTATGCGAATGTAATCATGTTGTATTGATATTATGATTATGAGTGTTTTGTTTATGGAATGAATCCTAGTGATTAATGAATTTATGATGATTTGAAAAATGCTTATGGAATAAAGTGGGCCCTATTTGATGATTGATATTCGCATACTATGTTTGTGGTTTAAAAAAAATGCGTTTTGACTGATTAAATGATCTACCACGTCACCCTCGCGGAGCACGGTCTCGAATATCACTCAGGATGTCAGGCACATGTCTTGCGGGAGTGAGGTGCTCGATCACATATGTAACATATACTTCACATGTTTGCTTTTTTTCATAAATTATCATATATCACCTTCTCATTTAAAGGTAAGACAATATACATTTCAATCAGTCAACATACTTATAACAATGTATATGAAATGCTCATTTGACTCTTTTCTAATTATTTCGTTGTTATAAATGAATGCCTAAATTGTCCTAAATCTATTATGAATACCGGGTTCATTTATACTATCCCTTATCCGTTCTAAATACAGGGCTCATTTTACATAGTGAGCCTTTTGCTCTTAATCACATTTGAAGCTTTAAACTCATTTTCAGTGGCTACTTAGGACATAACTCTTATTATCTAATCATACATTCATGTATGGAATGCATCTCTCATATTTAAACAATCATGTCAAGAAGCACTTATTTCGTCACATTCACATACAAGTAGAACTTCAATATCATATTCATGCATCAAGTCTCGGACCTTCATTATCTGACATCAACATAATCAAATCACATTCATATCATCATTCAAAACATATTTTAAAGCAAACAATTAATTAAATAAAACCATCTAGTTTACTCACAAGTTGCTCTTGAAGCTAATACCTAATAGTTTCGACAACTTTTGGATGTTGACGTTCCAGTTTCAACTCTATAATATGCAATACATATACATATCATAATTTTGCACTATTTCATAAATATTCATTGATGCAGATTTATATATATATGAAATATGCACAATGCATGTTCATGATAATTCCAGGTATTGTTTTATTATTCTCATCACGTAAACATTCATATTTCCAAACTCACATAAGTATCATTTATAAGTATGGTTTATACCTTAATAAAACCATTAGAATCACAATTCATAACTCATTTGGTCAATTTTAGATTTTTACTGAAACATGCCTTCGGGTCTACTGTATATGATCAATCTAACAATGAAAATGAAGTAATTTGGCAATACTTTCTTCTAAAAAATTGTTCTCCTATCTCGTAAGTTTCTAATGACACCAAGATCATTCAATTTGGTTTCATACTTTGAAAGTTATACTCCAAATATTTTTAGACTATTCTTATACTGAAACAATGCCCTATACTCAATTTCCATCCAGAAATTGAAATTTTTAGAGACTGAATTAAAACTTGATTTCTTCAGAAAAATTATAGCCCTATGCCTCTAGTTTACTCCAAACAAAAGTAAATCCATTTTGATAAATACATAACAATATATTGCAAAATACCGAAGCATGTTTAATGAAAATACTCCATTCATCAATTTTTCAAAATTGTTCATCATTTTCGTCCCAAATTTTTCTCTCAATCTCTCCCAAATAATTTTAGATTGTTATAATATTTGGTGTGGATTTAAAACAATGTGTTTCAAATCTATTAGTTCAAATCTCGTGTCATTTGGAGTCGGGAGAAGAAGATATTTACAAAAGATCAAAGGATGTTGAAACTGTCTCCAGTCATAGAGGTAACGATCATACAAGAGCACAATCGTGAGTTTCCAAAGAATATCAAAAGTCACAAACATGCTCCAACACAATCGTGAGATTTTTGTTGCCTGTAGAAAGTCACGATCATATAGAAACACGATCGTGACACTCTAGATGATAGCAGAAAGTCATGATCATGCTTCTTCTTCTTCTTCCGAATCTCTGCAATATTTCTTCTTCTTTCTTTTCTTTTAAACCAAATTCTCTAACTTGATTCTACTGTCATTTTTGGCGCTTATTTAAATCAGAACATTCATAAACATATGAAAACCAAGAATCAACACCAAATATCAAAAACCATAAAATCTTTCACACATTTTTTAATTTCCTGCCCTTTCCTTTAATTTTTCTACATTTTGCTTATCTTTTGCTTATCTTTTC
Source organism: Erythroxylum divaricatum (assembly GCA_025434745.1). NCBI lineage: Eukaryota > Viridiplantae > Streptophyta > Magnoliopsida > Malpighiales > Erythroxylaceae > Erythroxylum > Erythroxylum divaricatum. The sequence goes on from JANTPM010000009.1 coordinate 4,236,430, forward strand.
TTTTTCTCCATCTAACATTTCTAATTTATATCTACCCCATTTTTGACTTTCATTAAATTCAAATCATTCACAAACAAAGCCAAAATCTCATATTAAAACTCAAACATTAAAAGTAGAAAAATCCATTCACGCATATCATCATTTTACTGCACTGTTTCACTTTCATTTTTCTGCATTTCTTCCTTAAACTTTCATTTTAATCAATCTTTCTCATCTCCAAACATCATCATACAACTATCTCTTAAGTCTAAATTTATTTTTTAATCATTTCAAAAAACACTCAAAACTATTCACATACAAAAATAGAGCATTAACTTCTATTTTCTTCAAAAATTTTCTGTATCAATTTCATATACATTTTCATTGATCTTTCAACTCCAAAAATCATTTCCACACTACCTTATAACATATGATCATCAAAACCGAAGAATCAACAGATCTATATTTTCATACTATATTCACGGTGAACATGAAAATTGTCTATTTTTGTTATGATTATGAAATATCAACAAATAACCATTTTTGTTTCATAATCTAACAACTCTAAAGGATTAACAAGATACTTATTTGATAAAACTCCAAAATCTTCAAAAACTCCAAGATGCCCTGGCTCTCATGCACCCACGTACATCATCTTGAAGGTAGTTTGCGTTAGGTTTTTCTTGAGACAAAAGAAATGAATAACAAAGCTGGAAGTAACAAAAAGGATAGATAAAAACAAGGTTTTTCTTTGGTGAAGGTTCAATGAGTCAAGATCCGAAGAAGAAGAAGCTTGAACACTAAGGATAAGTCAAAAACCGATATTGTAACTTGGTATTTCAAAGTTAAGAAAAACGTTACTTTAGACTTGGAAACTTGTCTAATTTCTAAGACCTTAGCTAGTTTCCCAACTAACTAGTTCTTATTGAACTAGTCTCATAATTCCCATCTTTTTATTCCAGTTATCTCTAAAATTTTTAATAACATCTTCTCACAAATTCTAAAGTCATCTATAAAATTTTTCAATATCACTTAACTCATTTCTATTTCCATTCATCAATTTACTTGCTAAGTGACATTTTTCCTAATTCAATAATATCCGACAATTTGGAAAATTTTGCCTAAAATTTTCCAAAAATTCTAAATCAACAAATACACTCTCCAAATCAATTTTCAATACAAATAAACCACAATTTTCAATAAAATCACATTCCATATATATAAATCAATTATATTAAGAATGTCAATGAATGCATGTACAATCAATTTCAGGTGCAAAAATATCTATATTCACGTGTATTGTATGTCATATTATGCATGAACATGAAATGCATTTTTTAATCTCTCAATAATCTCTCATATTTACTATTCTAGCCTTAACATGAGTAACGGGATGTTACATCACCAATTTCCTAAAAGATTGAAAGAAAAAGTAGTAAGTTTTTCTTAGTTTTAAGTTGTTTATTTTGTGGATGTCATATGGAATGGTATTAAGATCAAATGTTATTTTTGACTTATTATGGAGTAGATAATAAACTTGAAAGCAGGTAAACGTTCAAAAAAACAAAAGTGAATCAAGAAACCAAGGTTAGGGTTAGGATGTTCATGATATGGATTTAATGTAAATGAAGTGAAGAAATGAAAAAGGATTGAATTAGAATTGGTTTGAGTTCATTTATGTGTAATGAAGAGAAGATGTGTTAAGAAAAATGAAAGGATAGTGAAAGAGTGGTGTATTCAGCAAAGTTAGGAAATATTGGAGAAAATTTTTATTTTTTGGTTTGATGAGTTTAAATGATGCTTAGTATAGACCTTAGGTAAAATGTGTTGAAAAGTTTGAAAGAAAGTGGAATAGTATATATATGTGTGTAGTGAGGACAATTTAGCCCTAAAGAGGAAAGTAATTGACGATGTGATTCGTTGAAGTTCTATTACAGTTAAGGTGTAAATAACCAAAAATATTAAGGTTGTTTTCATGAAAAATCAAATGAAAAAAGTTAGCGTGACCTATTTGACCATATTATGATTTTAGTGGATGGGATGATGTTTTTTTTAAAAAAGTTTTAAGCAAATTTTAGAGTTAGATTCTAAAATGGAAACCAATAGAATAACTTATGGTAGTTAAAACTGAATTGATAGTTGTAATGCTTTATTTCTTATAGTGGAAATAAAGCATTAAAGGACTTGTAAATTGTGTAGGTCAAGAAGAGACACTCAACATGTGAGCATACTTGGTGATAAACGACAAAACTGTTAGTGTATCTTTTAACTAATTTTATTAAAGAAAAATGATTTCTATTTTATCATGAAAAGTACGTTTATGAATAAGTTCATTGCTGTTGTTACTTGAATTTGAAAGTTAAATTTTATGAGACCTATATATGCTTTGAGATAGCATCGAATTAAAATTGCATTTGCACTGAATTGGCACGACAATGGAATTTCAACATGAATTGAATTGGTATAGAAATGTGGTGCACCTGTTTATTAATTGTTGTTTAGCCTATGGTATGCCGTTACGTCTCCTTATACATATGATTATACTGATTAGAGTACATCTTAAAACGTATGGCAGGGTCTGGGGGGACATTTGTCACTAACGGTGGATAAAAGTGTTTTGAATTGATTTTCAGGAACCTAAAATTTTTGGTTTTATTAAGTAATAACAGTTATGCTGTCGAAATTTTTAATAAAAGTTACTTTTAAAAACTTCCACTGCTACCCCTTTTTTTTCTTTATATTTAGTTAAAATATTTTGAAGAAAAGGGAAAAGGCTTAGCTCTAAGGGAACTTTCCAGTTAGGTTGGATATCAGCTTGAGGGTTTTCATAGAGTGTCAAACGGGTCGCTTAGTCATCAGGAAAGGGGCTTGTCAAATATGACAACATCAACCATAACATAATGAAAAGTAAATGATAAAAATATTAAAGAATATAAATTATCTCAAAAGTTTATTGCATAAAGTCCATTCATTGTTAATATAATGTGCCGTCACCACTATATAACCTTTATTTTAGTTATCGATTGTCCATATATCTATTGTAATGATAATCTGTCTTTTAATACTAAAAATTTTTCTTACAATTTCACTCTTCTTATCCCTATATATCTTTATAATATGCTTCTTCAACATATCCTGAGTTAAAAACTTAAAGATCAGTTGCAATGAGTTACAAAACATTCAAATCTTTTAATGTCAACTATAGATAATGTTCAGCACAAATTACTATAAAAGCAATAAAAAATTTTGTTATGTTATAGTCATTTTATTCTTTCCTTTTATGAGAATAGGGGTAAAAAAATGTTTGACCCCTTGATACCATCTTTTTTTTACTACACGAATCCACATGTCTCTTTAAACAAGAGGTTCCGCCTTTTAAACTGCTGACGAACATCTTCAAACTATACTTACATTCATCTTTTTCTACTTTGTCCATTGATCTAGTCTTATTAAATTGATGCCAAACTTCACTTTTCAATTGACCTGGATTTCTATCTTCAATTGGTATGGGATTAAAAGTTTTCACTTCTGTCTTCGATACCATATTACAACTCTCCAATAAAGAAATATGTCATTCATTTGAAACAATTAGCATTTAAATATATATGTCATTTATAATCATAATTGATAATTTATAAGCATGGAAGAGAATAGGAAAACATAAATCATAATCATAGAATTAAATTTTATTAATTATCACTTATTAGTGATTTACATAGTCACACACACCTGTGTATATGACCATATAAGGTGTGTATGTTTTCACGAACTTACACAGTCACATACATGGGCGTGCATATGACTATATAAGCCATTGCATGTATGAGATTGTGTAAGTGACTACGAGTTTTAAGAACTTACATAATCATATAAACGAGAGTATCTATATTGTAAGTTCTCGAACTCAAACTATCTTACATGAACATATACACACATACTTAAGTTGTAGCGCCCCCTTACCGCAGGGTACGCACCGGGACACCCGTGGGTCGTTCCGACGTATATCCCACAATAAGGGTGCACTACGGTCGATCGATCTATAATCCACATGGCATCAATACGATACTACCGCAATATCAAAATCACTGAAATTTTTAAAACCATAAAGCTTATCTCTTTTTATAACATTAAACAGAAATATAGACTAGTCTATCAGTTCCCTACAGTTAAAATACAATACTCCCAAAAAGGAAACTGATACAAAAGTCTATACTACGCTATCTTCAAAATCAATCCCAGCTGACCGACTTGTGTGCCATTACTTCTCTGCCAACGCGCTCACATGTCAGGAAGAGTCTATCTCTGGAGCTAGGAGTCTAAACTATTA
>JANTPM010000009.1:4313361-4323432 GCA_025434745.1 Erythroxylum divaricatum
TCTCACCTCTTCCTCTAACACTTGTTCTCCATAACAAGAAACTAACTTGGTTGCAAGAAGAAGAAGAGCTCTTAAGGCTTTAAGATTTTCTTAAGGAAGAAAGAAGAGAAAATGATGGAGAGGCAAAATGGAATGGGTGGTTTCGTGAGAGGAGGAAATAACAATTTACTAAGCTTTTCCTTCTTTTATCAAGCAATAACCGAGAATGAAAGGCAATGAGCAAACCAAGGAGGCAATTAATGAAGTGGAGAGGTGGCAAAAGGCTATTAGGCCAAAGAGAGAAGAAAATTCAAAGGTAATAACTAATAAACTTTAATCAATAGGCCTAATCAAAATTTAACCCAATCAACTCCAATGGCCCTAATTTAAATTTCAAAAGAATATACCCAATATGACGGTGCCATTGGGTAGCAAATTTCGCTACCGAAAAGCAACCGGTTCGCCACTTGGCGATTTTTTCGGTTCAGGAATTTTCTCCGGAAAAATCCAGAAAAATTCCTAAAAATCCCTTAAAATATAAAACACTCAATGGCGCACTCAGAATAATTTTTCAAACTCAATAGCTACGTTAATCACAATAAAATTGCCTTAAGCACAAAAACTGGGAATGTCATGTATGCATGTACAATAATTTCATGTGCACAGATTTCACTATTCACATGGACAATACTAATAAATCCCTATCCTATGCTAATTTACCATTTTACCCTTCCTGTCGGGGGTACAACATGTATACTATATTATGCATGAGTATGAAATTTCTAACTTCTCGATAAACTCCCATATACACTATTTTAGGGTACTAGTCCTTAACATTGGACAATAGGATGTTACAAAGAAGCTTCAGGATTTCCTTCTTCACCACCTCCATCATGGGTGCATTTAAACGATATTAGGGTTGCCTTACCTCCTTGGCTTCATCTTCAATCAAAATTCAATGTGTACAAATTGTGGGACTAATGCCTTTTAAATAAGCTAATTTTCATCTAATGACTTCTTTGCGCTGTCTTAACACTTGAATCAATTGTTCTTCCTACAAAGGAGTGAGTTTATTTGAGATAATAATAGGCAGCGTACCTTGCTCACCTAAAAATATGTATTTTAGATGGTTAGGAAAATTCTTAGCTCCAATGTGGGTGGTTGAATCAATGAAGAAAATAACTTGGAGTGATTTTGAGACAACTCCACATAAGGTAATTGTTTCACCATTTGCTTGGTTTTCTCCAAATAACAAAACTTGGCTTCAAGTTAATTATTGGGCACCAACATCCTTCTAAATAATTGCCACTACAACACATCTCTAATTTTAAGGATTGTCTCAAGTTCATCTCTTCCATCAAATTCCATGGAATTGTATATATTGAATCTAATTAATTCACCATCAAATTCCATAATCAACAATCCATCAAGAACATCAATTTTTATTCTAGTGGTTTTCAAGAATGGCCTTCCAAATAAAATTGGAGTTGAAGAGGATACATCCTCACTACCCATCTACAAACTGTAAATATTAGCTAGAAAAAGCATTTTACCTACTTGAACCAAAATATTCTCTAACACGCCCTTTGGATTAGCATTCAAATGATTTGCTAATTGAATTACTATAGTCTCTTTGAGGGGCCCCATGTTTAAGGACTTGTAAACATCGTACGACATGACATTTATTGATGTACCCAAATCTGAGATAACCTTTTCAATTCTTAGATCACCAATTTTATAGGGAATAGTGAACATACGTGGGTTTTAACATTTAGGTGGTAGTTTTTTCTTCTTAAGTATTGCAAATAAATTCTCTCCTAATTTTACTTTCTCTTCAAATTTCAATTTTTGTTTTGAAGTGCAGAGATCCTTTAGAAATTTAGCCTAATGAGGGATTTCTCTAATGGCATTAAGCAAAGGAATATTTACTGGGACTTGTCTGAAAGTCTCCAATATCTCTTTCTCCTGCTCCTCTTCCTTTGCTTTAGCAAATCGACTAGGAAAAGGGGGTGGCACAAAAAATTTATGCAGATCTGAATGTATTTTTTCTCCTTTTTACTTTTTTGGTTGGTTGGGTACTTCCTTTCTTTCTTTTTCTTCGATATCCCTTTTAGAGATTTTTAGAGAAGATTCCTTTAATTCTTTACCACTACACATGACGACAGCTTTGGCACTTTGCTTAGGATTGATTTCTATTTGAGCAGGAAATTTTCCAAATTTTTTTGCCTCTAATTAGTAAATAGTTGTTGCCATTTGGCTCAATTGATTTTCAAGATTTTGATACTAGCTTGAATATCTTGCAGAAGTGTCATAGTGTTAATGGCCAAAGATTTAACTATATCTTCTAAAGAGGACTTACCTTTGAAATTTGGTGTCATTTGTTGATGTTATCTAGGAACATAAGGTTGCCTATATTATTGGAAATTTGAGGTAGCTCATTGTCCTTAAGAGTTCCCATAATGCAAATTTAGATGGTCACGCCAACCTGGATTATAGGTGTTTGAGAATGAATCATATTTCCTTTGAGCCCAGCAAATCCTCCCACGACATTGACTTGTTTTGTACTTTTCTCTTACAAAATCGGGCACGCATCAGTAAAGTGTCCCAACATTAAACATATTTCACACACCCTTGCTTCTTTCTTTTTCATTGTGATTTACGGCACCAAAGATATAAAATCGTCTAATCTCTTCTCCAACACTGATACATTCACCTCATTCAATTGTTTTGAACTATGGGTAGAACGTATCCCAAATTGTTATGTATTGGAAGCCATGTTCACTATCAAATCTCTTGCGACTGCCGATATTTTGTCAACCAAAGCTTCACTACTTATAGCATCAATCATACTCCTGTTTGTAAGCAAAAGACCTTCATAAAAGTATTGAATCAATAGTTGATCGTTTATTTGATGATGGGGGTAGCTTGTACAAAACTTATTGAATCTTTCCCAATATTCATATAGTGTCTCACCCATGTGTTGATGGATGCCACAAATTTCTTTTCTAATATTGGCAGCTCTTGACGCTAAAAAATATTTTTCAAAAAATAATCTCGTCATCTCTACCTATGTCTGCACTTTTTCACCAACAGAATAATACAACCAATCTTGAGCATCATCTTTGAGAGAAAATCGAAAAGCCCTTAATTTGATTTTCTCCTTAGTTACATTCATAAGCTTCATGCCCATACAAAACAACATCAAACTCCTTTAAATGCTTGTAAGGATCCTCTCCCCGTAGACCTAAAAAAATTGGCGATAAATGAATCAGCCCTGACTTTAATTCAAAGGCATTGTTGTCCCTCAAATTCAAAAAATTGATGCAATTGGGCTATTAAGCATCCGTAGGGGTAGCTAATTCACACAGGGTATGATTTGTAGCCATCTTTTCTTTCTTTTATGATTGTTGTCTCTATGTTGTCTACTTTCGTAACTTCTTGATCGTCTTTTCTATCTATGAATCAAATAGCAACTGTGTTGCTTTGTCTACTCGTGTACATACATATCCAATCAAGAAATCCCTGATAATGGCTCCAAAATTTGGTAATGTTGTCGCCTGCAACTAAATTAATACCAACTTTAATAATGAAACATGTAGTTAGTGAAGAGGTGAGATCGTTCCCATGAGGAATCTATTAGTAAATATTTCACGAGTTAAAACTAAAACAAATGGGGGAGATTTTAAATAACTTAATTTTAAGGAATTAAAATTGAAAAAAATTAGAATTAAACAGAAATACCAAATCTGGAAAATTAATGAACAAACCTTGGTTTAGAGTTACCTACGTTATCAAACTAGTATGGATCATCGATATAAAATTACATCCATTAATAAATACTCATTGAATGGTGTTCTCTTTTAGGATTACATAAACATAAACATGTATTCTAATCACTCTTATTAACCAACAACTTAGATATGAACTTAAGTTTGATAATTAATAGCTTTAAGAACTAAATGAATCAGTAAGCAAGACAATACGTAAACGATATGCATTTAGTCTAGATAAATATCTTTCTTAGAATTTCCAATACCTAACATAAAAGATGGTAATCCTATTTGGCACTTTGGATTAGCAAAACTGAACGTAAAATCCTACTAATCTAGCTGTAAATTAAATCAATCAATTCCTAATTGTACAACCTAAAGATCAATCAACTTAATCATGAAAAGTAGTACAAAAGACACTTAATATTAGTAAATAATATAAACTTTATTTAGAAAATCTCACACATATTAGATGATAATATTGGTTTCCTTCAACCAAGAAAAACGATATAGATATTCATAATAGTGATGAAACTTGACAGAAGAATAATAGAATGTCTAGTATTCATATCTGTCCTTTTCCAAAAAAATTAAAGACTCCGCAAAAGAACAAAATAAAAACATGAATGATAAGATGTCTAAAGGGGGTTGTCATCCTCCCTTCTTCAAGTTATTTGATCAGATACACTTGCCCCATGAAATCAAGTAACAGATCTGCATATAAAGAAAACAGATTGATTCCTAAAATAGATAGAATCCTAAGTCTATCAAATCTCTTTCCAAATCAGACTTTGGTGATAAACTTTTCCTTTATACGTGCCCATGCTTAGTGAAAAACTTTTCTACCAATTGGAAATTCGAATTGCCTTTGTTTTTCTTTCATCTTTTGATTCAAATTCAACTCCCATGTGTTTAAAATCACCTGATAATAATTAAAAAACAAGTCTATGAATTTAAAATAAATATTTAATCATATTAAAGAGATTTATTTCCAAAGTTAGCCCAAAAATAATAACTTATCATATAATTAACCTTATGGTGTAGTATACGAGAACACTTACAATTTAGAGTGGAGCAACTCTTATAATTATGGATGGAGGTATATTTATAGCAATAAGCATCTCTATATAACGAGCCGACCTTGGAAGATAAATTAATATAAGTCCTTGTTGAAATGAAAGATGATCAACACAATTTTGAGAGTGAAGAAAAGATAAGTTTTGGCTTCATGAATAGAGGGACAATTCAAAAAGAGTTTCTAGAAGAAAAAGAAAGTATTGTAGATAAAATAATGGAATGCCTTGCTAAGAGAGTAGCTATTCAATATGAATTTGATGAGAAATTTTCTTCACCTATATATGATGAGTATAATTTGAGCTTCCAACCATCTAAGAGTGAAAAAGAGACTACAGTTGATTTTATGAGTGAAGATGCATTTTAAGAAGGTGAGGAGGTAACTGTTGCTCTTAAAAATATGATGATTGAGTATATTCAATAATCAAACATAAGGCATTAGGAAATGGTGGTTTGTATATAGAATATGGTGAATCAAATTGATCAGCTAGCGAAGATATTATTTAACGAACCACTAGGGAGTTTTCTTATTCCTAATGAAATAGATCCTAACGAATTTGGAATGGCAATCACCTTTAGTAATGAAGATGAAATCGAAGAATAAGAAGAGGAGGAGGAAGCTAGTATTACAGATAAACTAATAGAACTCCTTACTAACATGAAAGTTGAGCAACATGAATTTAAGAGTGAAGAAAAGACAAGGGTTGGCTTCACGGATGGAGTGACATTATAAGAAGAGCTTCCGAATGAAGAAGATGTCTCCATCCAAAAAGGAAAAGTATAGTAGTACCAAAACGTAATTGAAGAAGATGAGCCAGAAACCTTTATTTAGGAAGAAAAAGAGTAGACAGAGGAGGTTAAGGAAGAATTGGTAAAGGAATCAAGGAAACTATTGATGAGGTGTTAATAGTGACCTTAAGTATGGAGGGTACCCACTTCCCTAAAGACAAACTATTTAAGCTAGCTGATGATATAAGGATTTCTATTATTCCTTACATTTTTAACAATTTGTCATTAAAAAGGCAATTAATAGAGTCTATTGTTTTAGTTAATATAATCAATTATGTCCTTGTTATTATCTTGTAGGCTCTGAAATTGCTTTATGAAAAAAAAGGGTGAAAGCAAGTCGCTAATTATTGATCCAGCATAACATTAAACATGCAGGTTACGTAGAGCCAATGATGTTAAAGAAGTGCTACATAGGAGGCAATCTACGAATTAGTTTTATTTTTTATTTCAATTTTGATATTATCTTGTGTTTGCTTTTATCTTAATATAAGATTTTATTTTCTATTATGTTATTTCTTTCTATTTTATCCTTTTCTTTTATATTTTGCAAGGATGTTAGTTTCATATTAGATGCATTAGAATCAGAGAAATGGTCATATTCAGGAAAGGATCACTAAACCCTCTCACTTTTCCTAAATGCTTATATTGTGTAGATGTTGGGAACAATGTACAACTTTAAGTGTGGTGATCGGTTTATTGAATTTTAACTGATTTCTTCTAGCTTATTATAATCCTGATTATAAATTTTGTTGATTGATATCTTAAATTGCTTGAATCTATGTATTAATGTTGTACTTTATTATTGAATATTGATTTGAATTGGTGTGCAAAAGGCTAATGGTTAGAGTAAAATTATTTTTCTAAGTCATATTTTTCATAATCATTGAAATTTTAAAGTTGAATGAAATTGCATATTATTAATGCACATATATAACCAATTTTTTTTAAAGATAATGAGCCAAAAAAACCTAATTTTCAAATTTTTTAAAGCTCTTGTTATTCATTCATATGTGTGATATCATTGGATAGTAGGATAATTCTAAAACTTGCTTTTATTATGCATGTTGAGACCATATTTGTTAAATTAGAAACATTGACAAGATTAAGGTATTTAGATTTATCAACTTGTTTTAGCTTATTTCTTTGAAAATTACCATACCAAAAATTTACCTTTAGGAATAACCAAGTTAAGCTTTAGGCTTTTTCATTCACTAAATATACACATTAACCTTTATCCTATTTTTCTTTGAAGACCTGTTTATTGTTTTGAAACTTGGATATTATTTATATTATTTACTTATGGAGACTTGAAATTTGTGAAAGGTCTAATATTTCTTTAAGTGTGGTGCTAAATGTTTAGTGTGAAAAAAAAAGAAAAAAAGACAAAAAGATATAAAATAAAAATAAATAAATAAAATATTATTTTATAATACCATTAGTTTTGCAATGGAAGGACCTATGTGTACTTATAAACAAGTCTTGAATTATATGGTGTAGTAAATTTCCTTCAATTTAACCCTTTTTATTATCCTAATCATACCTTACCTCAGACTCATTACAACATTATAAAGATCGTTTCATTCTTATTTCTAGTTTGTAAATAAGTGATGGAGATGTGACTTTGTTGCAAGCCTATGGTAAGAATTTTACTATGCCTGATTGAGAGTTTTGATGCTTTTGACCCTAAACATTTGAGTTTATTGAGTAAAATCTTGATGAGGGTGTAAAGAGATATACTTTTGATTTCAATGCAATTATTAATGTGATTATTATTAATATTACTTAGGAAATTAATTTTAGGATAACTTAATTCTAATTGTATGTTAATTTAATTCAATAGGATATAATGATGTAAAGTGTAAATGGACAGGTTGAAATTGATGATGGATTTATATTTTATACTTTTATGCCCATATTTGATTTATTTTTCTTGATATTTTATACTATTGCTATATATTTTGTACTTAATGTCCTTCAAGTGTGTTTACAGGTGATAATTGCCTTTATGGACTTAAAAGGAGAGGAATTCGGGAAAAAACATGTTGTAAAACAAACAATCAATAAATCTGAAGGAATGCACAACTATGCATCATGATCATGCTCCTATGGCTGTGCACTTTTACAATATCTAACGAATTCTAATTATGCAAGGTCTGATGCATGACTTTGCAAGAGACCGTGCACCTCCTAGAATCTAAAGTTTCCTAATAAAAAGATGTTTTTAGTGGAAATTGAAAGGAGGGGACTTTGTGAGTTGATTTTTAGACATAGAGTCATTCTCAAGGGGTGATTTTAGTCCAACGAAGTGGAAAGCGCAAAGAAATCACCGATATATCCATCGGGATATAGGATCATAAATCTACATCTCAAGAATTACTTAATAGAAGATAATCAGGGAGATTTAGAATTATGAACCTATTGTTTTCTATTTGCTTTTCTTTCAATGAATGTTTGATTTCGGGTCCGATTATATGTAATTAAACGTCCAGTAAGTATTTAAGTTAGATGAACCTTATTTCAATACCTTAACATGTGTTGATCTTTCTATTAATGTCATTGATTGATTGATTTATTGCAATCCAATTACTTGTTTTATTTATGATCTAGTGTTCTAAAATGTTAAACCATAACCGAATTTCATATGTAGCGATTGAGAAATCCTAGGTTTGAATAGATCTATGGTAATTGGAAAGAGTTGATTTGTTAGCCCCCAAATTTTGTTCTTGATGAATAAGTATGATTTACATTAATTATGAGGTCTTTTTGAAAGTTTGTGGAGCTAATTATTATGTTGAGGTTAGAAAGATTATATGATATAGGTTGATTGAATTAAAGTGTTAAGGTTATAAGAATGTTCAAGGGTATTTTTGGCAAGACACTTAAGGTTAAAAGAACCTAAGCTTATAAGGAAGGGCAAGGTGGACCTTTCTCAATCATTAAGGGCAAAATGAGAAGAAAGAAGTGTTGTCTTCTTTTTAAAGAAGAGGAAAAACGAAAATAGGAGAGAAAGAAGAGAAATAACAAATCAAAGAGAGAAAGAAGAGAGATTTCAGTGGTTGAGAGAAAAGAAGAGAGTTAAGCTAGGGTTTCTTCATTTCTTAGCTTTTGAGGGAGATTTTGAAGTGGATCAAGAAGAGAAAAAGGTAGAGGAAGAGAATAGTTTCCATTTAAGTCAAAGATCTCTTAATTTAGTGAAGAATCAAGGTAACATCATTTTAAATCTTTTGGATTTTTGGAAGGATTTTATTTCGTGGAGTTTAAAAAATGCATGGGTTTAAGTATTCTAGAAAAAATTTTAGTGATTGTGCTTTGTGGGATTTTCAATTGAAAACCCTATTGAGTGGGATTTTTGTTATTGTATAAAGGGGATCAAAAGAGGCAAGAGGAACAAGAGAAGATACATTTTGAGCAAGTTTACAAGCAAGGAAATCAAGGTGGGTTACATGTTTATAATAGAGTTATGAGCCACTAATGCTTTCACAAATCAGGAAAATAAAATGATTTCAATTATTTCATAAGTGGTGTTTTTATTACCCTTTGAATGATTTGAGAAATATTTATATGTTTGGTATATGAATTTTGTTGATGAATTTCAAAATGAAGAAGGAAATGCTTTGAAACATTTTATGATATGCCTTGAAACTTGTCATGGTATTTTGTATGAATGAAAAGATGAGAAAGCATGAAAGTATGAGCATTGATAAAATGATTTGGGCATGATTATGTACTTTTGTTTGGGCAAGAGTGGAACCATTATGTTCGTCACGTGCACGTTGACAAGAGCCTTCTCCCGGCTGCCCGCTTGTGGCATATGAGCTCTGAAAAATAGATTCATTCTGTTCTTGGGGTAAACTTCGGTTTCTCCATTCTATTTCCGTGGAACACTCGAGCCATTTGTTTATACAGTGCATTTTTGAATTGTCAAGTTTGTTGCATAATTTAAGTGTTTTGATGTGATGATAATTTTAACTATAAGTTTTGGAGCTAAAATTGTGAATTTGACTGAGAACTTGAGAACAAAGCGTATTATAAATTAATTATGACTTTTATAAGATAAAAGAACATTTCAACAAATTTTGCTTATTCTCCATTATAAACTTGTTACCCACGAGCTATCAAGCTCACCCGCTTTTTTCATCTTATCTTTAGGTGATAGCTAAGAGATCAAGTGATCAAGAGCCTAAGGAAATACTCCAAATTGGCTTATTTTTTATTTTGAGTTTATTTTGGGAAAGCACAGTGTTTTAGTCGCATTTCAAGAATCTTTTATAATTTGAGATTTTGAGACGATGATGTAATGTGACTTGGAATGCCATTAAAGATTTGTAAAATTTTATTCTTTTGATGTTAATGAAATATGAATGATGTGTGGATGATGTGAGTTGAAATTAGATATACGTGAAGAAGTTATCAACTTGAGTTGATGATTTTGGAACATGAATTGTTGATATATATATAT
>JANTPM010000009.1:4340384-4354393 GCA_025434745.1 Erythroxylum divaricatum
TTAATTCTTCATCTTACTAATTAATGCTAATCTAACTTAATCAATTTAATCTAATCATGCTTAATCTTTAAAAAAAATTTTGGGGCTAACAATGTTAATAGTCGTAAGTACACAAACCAAAATAAACTTCACACAACTTGATTGCCTATTAATGGCGAACTAGAGTTTAAGTGAGATGATCTGGTAAGATGCCAAGATTACCTATTGGTAGTCAAATAGGCCTCATATGGAGAGGTTGATTAAGGTCCCAAGATTTTCTATTATTGGCAAAATGAAGCTTATCTTTCTCCATAATTAATAACTTAAAATTTTCTTCTCTTTCTCAAAGTTAACAGTTTGCTGATGTGGTCACGTTTAATACTATAGATAGAGAGGACAGGAAAATCATATACCAATTATTTTACTGATTTGATTTCTAAAAAAATGAGTTAAGAGATTTAAGAGAGATTTTGGTTCTTTTTTTAGAATTGTTTAAAAGAGAAGTAGAAAATAAAAATGACAAAGATAATGAAAATGCAACAAGAAGTTGTTTTAGGTTTCTCAAATAAGCTTCATAAATATAAATTACCCATTTACCATTACATTATAAGATTACATATTTATTCTCATCACTATTATATCTATTAAAAATCCTGAATTGAAAATTAATGGCATGAATGACCACTAATTATTGGCTACTAAATCGAATCCTAATAGTTTAGTATTTTGTATTCATTGTTGTCTTGTTTTTGTACAAGTATATATACAAATACCTATATACATATGTAGTAAATTTCTCCAATATGTTACTTATGTGAAATTAATCACTTCTTATTAAAATATTCATACTTCTTATAATCCAAACTAAAAGCTAAAATTTCAAAGTTTTGGTATTGAATTGATGTATAATAAAAAATCAAATTTTCCCATATTTGAGTTTTAATTCTTCTATCTTAATTGTGCACTTATATATATTATTATTACTGATGTATATATCTAGTGACTCGTCATCAACCAAATAATACTTATCCAAGGGCTAGAAGTTAAGTTTGTGGATGTATGAGAAATGTTGAAATAGTAAGTTTTTAAAGGATAACCAATCATAATGTGCTTAACCTTTTAGGATTTTCTCAATCGAGTGCTCGAACTTTCAAAGTTTTCAATTAACTGACCAATTTTATAAAAACTTAACAAATCAATCCAAAATGTTAGTTCCATTAATAATTTTCTAATTTGGCTAACATAATCTTTTTTGTTTATGACATGTAGATGTCTACTTGGAAAAATAGTGAAGTAGAGAGAACATTTTCTAGTGGACAAGTACATATCATGAACAACAAAGATTTTATTAGCCAAATCAACAAATTACTAATAAAACTAATGTTTTGAACTGAAATGTTAAAGTTTTAAAAGTTTGAACACTCAACTAAAAATTTTAAAAACTTAACCATTGAAAGTTGGGCATTTTAGAATTGGTTACCCCTTTTTAAAATAAGAGAGAGATGCTCTAGATTCTTTCCAGCATATTTGCCATCTTACCTTTAAACCATCTTTGTTTTAGACTACCTTTGAAAATCAATTTTCACTTTTAAATATTTTATTAGGCAAGCACTCCCTAATCCCTAAATATTATTAATGGAAAAAATCATTGCTCTTGGCTTCACCCCAACGAGCTCCTCCTTAACCCTAGCTACCCATTATAAAATCACTCCCTTTAACTTAGAGTCTCCAGATATACTTCATTGTCCCAACACATTTCCTTTGCTTCCTTGTCCCTGCCTTGCTAAACTTATTACTTCTTATATGGCTCTAATGGTCTTTGTAACTATCAAAAATGGTAAAGACCCAAATTGCTTATAATAGGTTAATAAAATGGCCTGGAACAATGTGGTAGGAGAATCCATGACTTTTGACAAGATTAGGTACATCACCCTACCAAGAAATTAGTGGTTGTCTCTCTACCTGTGGAGGTGCTAAATATGAGAACTCAAAAATGGAAATATGTTTTAGTAGGTTTTTCATTGAAAAATGCCTCTCATTTCTCTTGTTCATCATTGGGCCAATATCAATTAGAAAAAACTAAGACTAGAAAATATCCTCATATTTTATTCAATAAATTAACGCCTCAAATAGTGAAAGATTCATTGTATGCCCTAAAGGATAGATTATAACAAGCCATACTTGACATTCAGTTATCTTCTTCAAAGGAAACTTGTCTAAAACTACTTATGCGTGGTCAAGATTGGAAAATATCTTCATAAGTGAGGAAGGATACTTTATCTTCAAATTTACAATAGAGGATAAAATTAATAAGATCTTAGAAGTTAGACCTTGACACGTCCAACTAAGACATATAATCCTCCAAAAATAGGATCCATACTTAACTATGGAGAAAGCAATGTTGAAGGAAATTCCTAGTGAACTTTTATAATGTTCCCCTTGAATGTTGGTCTTTAAGAGGACTTGGATACCTAACAAGCTCACTAAGTAATACTCTATGCATGGATAAAAAAACATTGTAAACCTCAAGAGTATAGGATATTTCTAAATCTATATCAAGTTGGAGATGGGAAAGGTTCTCCATTATAATCTAAGAACAAAGAAGTTGAATGATAAAGGAAAGCTCATAGAGGACTAAATTTCCATAAGTTACCAATAGAGACCTAATAGGTAGGAGTAAACTAAAACTTGGCTACCTACTATGAGAAAGGTAATGGATGAGAATGGTCAAGAGAAAAATGTAATTAAAGAGAAAAGGAATATGGAAAACACCCCAATAAGTAACCATTATATTGTGAACCTATATAACTGTAAGGTAAGGTACTAAGTCCTCAGCCATCTTTAATGCATAAAACCATAGAGAACAAAATGGAAGACATTTTTAGGAGGGATGAAATACAACTTAATTTGGAGTAAGGGTGCTCATCTCCAAGGGCAAGAAGTAAAGAAAAACAATTAACTTTCATTAAGCCAAATAAACTAATAAGATAAGACCTAGCTGCAAATCTAAGAAAAAGGAAGTGGTAATTTTGGCTCTCAAATGAATTTATTCATTTGGAATTTTAAGGGCCTATATAATCTCAATAAACAACGAACTTTGAAGGATTTCTTATCCTTTAAGAAGCTTAGTATTGTATTTTAGTTTAAACTAAATTAAAGATTTCTCAATTCCATGTATGGATTTTTGAATAAAAACTAAATCACTTTAAGAAATCATGATGTGAGCTATAATAGTCGTATTATAGTCTCTCTTGCCCTTAATATCTTCCTCCTGTATCAGTGGAGTTGCTCAGATCAATTCATCAATTGTCAGGCCTCACTAGTCCAATCTCAAATACTCATAAACATCACTGTGATTTATGTTATTAACTTGGAGTTCTTGAGGAAGCAACTTTGGATAGATCTCACCTCCTTAAGAGTCAATGGTGACTTCAATTGTATACTATTTTTATAAGAGGTGGATGGGATTAAGTGTAAGTTATAGCATATAAATGAGCACTGATCAATGTTCTCCAGTGAAGTAGTAGCGATTAATTTGAGTTTCATAGACAATTACTTCACTTGGAATAAAAGATAAAATGGGGCATGATTCTTCAAAAAAAACCCTTTTATAAATACTTAGTTAACTTATCTTGGATTTCTAAATTCCCTCTCATGTTTGCTCACTTTTGTAATCCTCTCACATCAGATCACATATCAATTGAAATTTAGTTGAATATGGATTATAACAAAAGGAATAACCCATTCAGATTCATTAAATATCTTTTGAAAGTTATAGGCTTTATTAAAGCCACATTAAAAGGTTTGAATACTGAAGTGACTGGCACTTAAGTTTTCATTTTTGTGCAGAAGCTTAGAGATATTAAGGGTGAACTAATTTAGTTGCATAAAGCGAGTAGCAACTCCATAGGAGAGGATAAAAAGAAAGCTCTATATTCCCTTAATTGGATCCAAGATAATCTAATCATTAATATAATAAGGCCCTTAAAACTATGGAGCTCTCATCTCTGAGGAGGATTAAGAATTACTTGGCTAAATGTGGGTAATAGGAATACAAAACTCCATATGATGTCATTCTAGATAAAAGAAACATAAAAACATAGTTTCCCTGCAAACTCACAATGGTGTTACCATAAATGATCAACAACAGCTAAAGTAGTTAGCCTTTAATCATTATAACCACTCTTGGGTTCATTTATGGAAGTAAGTTCTTTAACTAATCAGATTAGGAATTTTTTAACAAATACCATTTGCGGGAAGCTTAGGAATATTCTTATTAAGGAAATCACTAGAAGTCAAATCAAGGAAGTAATCTTCAGCATAAATCTAACCAAAACAATTGAATATGATGGATACCCCAATTTTTTTAAAGTACATGGGATATTTTAGGAAAAATGGTAGCTAGCTCTATTATGGAATTGTTCAATAATAGGAGGCTTCTGAAAGAACTCAATAAAACCAACATATATTAGTCCTTAAAGCCCTCAACCTAACTTCTCTTCATGACTATAGGACAATTTCTTGCAATTTTTGATATATAAGGGCATCTAAAGAATTTTATCTTTAAGACTGAAAATTGTTCTCAGGAAAATCATATGCTCATGTCAAGGAGCTAATATTTAGGGTATAAGCATAGGTGATAACATTTGACTGCTTAAAAATTGTTCAAGAGCTACCATAAAAGAAAAAAAAAGGAGTTGTATCTTGAAGATTGATTTTAACAAAGCTTTTGACTCCTTAAACTGGAATTTCATATTTAGCTCAATAGAGGTGCCAAGTTTTCATAGAAAGTTCACCAATTGCATTATGGAATTTGACATCATCACTTTATTCTCTATACTAGCTAATATAAAACCCAAAAAGATGTTTAAAGCTACCAAATAGCTTAGGCGATAGGATCCCTTGTCCCTCTAGCTATTCTGCTTGAGTATAAAAATCCTCTACAAAATTATTGGTTTGAACATCTCTAAGGAACCATGTTTTGAATTTCATTATAAATGTAATAAGATTGGCATTTTTAATATCTCTTTTGTAGATGGTTTGATATTATTTTGTGGGGTAATAGCTAAATCAATTGAGATGATCATCAACCCCGTAGAGTAGTTGAAAAACATATCAAGCTCAACTATAATCCACGTAAGGGTAGCTTTTGCCTCCCAGTAGGCTCTAGTACAATTAAGGATTTGTAACATTAACAAAGGGTTTCAAACAGGAAAAGATTCCTATTAAATACTTAGGTTTCCTATAACAACTAGGAGGCTCTCATTCTCTAATTATATACCCTTATTGACTCAATTCAAAAGAGGCTGAATAGTTGGTGTAATAAGGCTCTCACATACAGTAAAAGACTTTAACTAATTATCTCAATATTGAATAATTCACAAATCTATTGGACCTCTCACATACCAATCCTAAGGAGATAAAAAAGACCATTGAAAAGATGATAAAGAAGTTCCTCTAGTCTGGACTTAAGAACAAAGCTAAAGTGCCTAGAGTAAAATGGTAAGAAAATTTATTTTCCAAAGGATAATGAGGGACATGGAATCAATTCATTCAGAATCTTGAGTAAGGTTCCCCTAATTAAGAGGCTAAAAAAGATTTATACAGGTAAGGAATCACTTTAGGTCCAATGGATACATATGCTCTTCTTGAAGTGAGAATATATGGTTAGTTAAACTAAAAACAAATACTTCATGGCCTCAAGGTAAATAGATGAGGCATTCAATTTGCTCAGTTATCAAACTTAAAATCAGTAATGGAAAAGGTACTTCATTTTTGGTTTGAAAACTAACACAAATTGGGACCTCTTTACAAGCTTCAGAAATTTGATACAATCAAAGCAAGGATTCCTGTTAATATTAAGGTGGAAGTAATTATAAAAGATAATACATAGAATTAGCCAATTCATACTTTAAGGGGCTTTAGGGTAATCAAAGAGTATTGTCTCTTATGATTGTATAATAAGTTGATGTGATACTCTAACCTCTTATGCAAGAAGTTGTTGATAGTTTCACAAAACATAATTGATTGGCCAAAGCGAGTGTAGAATTTGAATCTTATCCATCACACATATCCTTCATCCTTTGGCTCACGATTAAAGACAAGTTGGGAATGAAAAATGATCTCAAGGTATCCTAGATGAATGGTACTTGTGTCCTTTATCAAGATAACAATAAGGACCTAAACCACCTATTCTCCAATTGTAGATTCTCCAGCTTTATTTAGCATCACATTGTCACTCTTTGCAATCTCAATTGTAATTTCTCTCAATAGAAAGACACTGTTTCATGGGTTATGAACCTTAATCGTCTTACGAAAGATAATCTAAATATGTTCAGGTTAGCTTTGGGTGCAATAGTATATATATCTATCATTTGGTTGAAAGAAATCAAAGGATTTATAAAGGAGCTCAAACTAAGTCAAAGATTACATGTTCAAGGCTCTTACGTAAAATTAGAGAAACTGCTATTGCAAGAAACGTAGCTAACACTGTGAGCACAAATTAGATCTTCAAATGGAAGTTACACTATAAAGGGGTTCAGTGATGCACATTTCTTGCTAATCATTGACTTGGTTATCATAATGTGTTGTATGCTGTGTAGCTTGAGACTATTTCAACTTCTTCATACACCTTCTATGGTATTTCCAAGATTCTTCATCTATTTTTTCCAGCACCTCTAGAGTGTTCTTTAATGAAATTCTATATTTACTTTCCAAAAAATTTCTACCAATCGAGAACATGAGGGAAAAATTCACATCAATTTTAGTAGCGTTAGGGTATAAAATTTCACATCAATTTTAGTAGCGTTAGGGTATAAAATTTCAAAATGAGGCCTACCTAAAGCAAACATGTAAATCTATATATAGATATGCCAGATATATTTTTTATTTCTATGTTTTTGTATATGTGAGTATGTGTAGGAATTATATGTTGAAGCGTCTTTTATTTGTAGGAATTACATGTTAAAGCGTATGCATGACTATAATATTTGATAAGTTTGCCTGGTTGTAGATATTAAAACAGATAGAGAGGAAGGACCAAGACATTAGATAAATCAGTGTCACATCTAATTCGTAAATTCCATATGTATTTGAAAAATTAGATTTATTACCTTGAACAAATGGTAGCCTTGTAATAGGGTGCGCAGCTACACCCTGTGTGGCATACAATGTACTTAATGTTAAATTAACATTTTAAAAAGAGCAATGGGAGAATTTTAATGTTGATCACGTTGCAATGGCACTTTATTACTACTAGTTTGTATATTGCAATAAAATAAATCATTTAAGTACTGTTAGACACATGTGCAAATCCATTTTTGCATAAAAGATACTCAATTCTCTACCTTATTCATGTTTTCACTTGGTATAGAACGTAAATGTTAAATTATTTCTGTTCCCCATTTTCCATCTGTACTCTACTTTCAAAACATGTTTTATAATCATTCTAAACAAATTATAAGAATTATAACTTCATTCTCACATCGATGCCGCTTCCTTCCAAGTTCCACTTATCAGTTTCTTGGCATAATAGGAAATAAAAGTGGCTTTGAGTTTGATTGACTAATGAGTGATTAGGGCAAAAAGACAAATTACATTTTTTACCTATTAGTTATGAGTTCATCATTTGACTAAAATGGCATGCAGTAGAAAATGGGAAATAATCTATAAGAGTATTTTTAATGTTTCCTAGAGTTTGATCTAAAGCACGTTGTAAAACAGTTAATTACTTGCATTATGCTTATATAAGCAAAACTCTTATATTTTATTAAATGGTGCATCCATTTCCCTGGCACAATCTCTAGTGGTCTGGCCCAAGCATAAGATAAGAAACAAAACAATTTAAACATAAATGAGCATAAGATATAAGGCTCACCTGAAGTAAAGAAAGAACATTTCTCACATTCCTGGAGTCTCTTTCTGTTAGGTTTGGGATACAAATCTTGGGGTATGTTGAAATAATTACCTGAATGGAGTGTTTTTTTAAACTAATAGATAATCAAAGAGTTGTGCATAACTCATGATGATTTCAATTTTTTTTATAAATGCACAAAATAATATCAGGAACAATTAATGGATGCATCGATTGTTCTTTTACCTGGAGAAGCACAGTCATAGTACCAACACTATGCCACAACAATGGCGCCAGTTCTCCTCGAATTTCGTGATTCTAGAATACAAGGATATGATAATTATACATATTTCATGTCGAGTCCGTCAAGAAAACATTGTTTGCAATGGCAATAAATTATTTGATTAGAAAAAGATATTATACCAGTCAAATGACTCCACAATACATGACATCGATGCCAATCCTCACATCAAAGAATTTGAATTCGAAAAACTCATATGATGGTTTAATTAGTATTTCACATGAAAATTTCAATTATATGTTGAAGATTATCTTTTGCGGATTGGATATTCATAGCTTATTGTAACTCATGGTGATTGAGCAAGTAAAGTCACTCTCTCGAAATGATTAGTCATGTTAAGAGCTCAACTTGAAGCTTTAGAGAGCACAAGCATTGGGTAGAAAACTTAATCACAAACCTTAAAAAGGAAAAGGCATGCATCAGCTACAAAATGAACATATAGTATCTGAAGTCATCATAATATGTATTTTGAAATTCAATGATCAACAAATTATCGAAGAATTCTGTAGCATCTTTCAAGGAACAATTGGTTAGTTAATTTTTCTTATCAACTTAGCATCTTTCAAGGAACACTAGGTTAGTTAAAAATGTACAGCTCAACTCCAAGAATTTGCAGCAATGGCGCTAGTGTTTCTCTTTACTTTCAGCTTTACTAAGTTTCTACATAACGTAATGTTCATGCAAATAGTGGCTTCCTACAAGCGCAACTTCGCAGTAATTAATCAACACCAAAAGGGGGCAATATGTATGTCATGTACTCATATTTCTAAACTGTGGATTACAAAGAACAAAGAACCTTATCAACAAGACATAAACATTACGAACATCTGAATTGTTTAAAAGATGATTATAAACATCATGTCTCATTTAATCAACTATCTTTAAACAGTCAAATCAAAGTGACAAAAAACTAACCTGTTATTTTGTTGTTCTGTTGTCATAGCAAATGATAAGATGGAATGTTTTTACACATTAACAAAATAACCTAGAAAAGTGAGAAGGTCTCTTATCATTATGAGGTGGCATAATGATAAGAATTTTTTAGGCATCCATAAGTCTTAGAACTATGTGCAAAAAGAATTGTTGGTGTTCCATCTTTTTCAACAATTCAGACTCTCTTTCCATAGGATCTTAAACAGTAAGTAATGTTCACACGCATCAAGTAAATCATAAACTTGCTATAACAGCAACGACGATAACCACTAACCATTTAAAAGAACAATTTTAGGAAACCTATTATTCACTACAATTGGGGGATGCCATGCTCGAAGTTCAACCTAAATGTCAATTTTAATGGCTACATTGTTCTGATTTTAAACTGTTGGCTAAGAAGCACGATAAATAAATATTATTTGGGAGAAACATATCGGACATAGCATCTTTCCATTTCCAGGCGACGACATTAACAATTATAATTTACATGAATGATTTATTTATCATAAAGAAATAATTGCGATGATGTTTCAATTTCATAAGGTTGGTAAGAAAGGATGAGTCTCCTTTTTGACGGGGGTTCTAAGGATTAACTTGATTTTATCAGCACGCATCCAGTAATAGGTATATGAAATGAGCAACTAATTTAAAGAAGAAAAAAAAAAAAAAGAGGACAGATAAATTTTGCTACTTTGTAATGAAGCTTAAATCTGAAAAAAATAAAGGTTAAAGATGAATCTTTCGAAGTACAGAAATTCCGGCAGTGGTCATACTTTCTGATGAACAAAAGTGAAGCCACCATGCAGAAGGTTAAATATAAGGGCCACTGATAGTTTAAAAACAAAAAACTCCGAAAATATAGGATGTTGCCAAGTGATTTAACCGTAATCAAGGAAAGGACTCTGAAATGAGAGGGGATTTAAAACATAAAACAAGAAATTAAGATTGAACTTTGGATTTACTACACATCCATATATATACCTTTGCGAGGAGGGCAAGAGCGAGTTCTTGAGTTTGAGCAGAGTGAAGCGCTTTGATCAACCGAAGCAAGTATTGTATTAGCTGATTACTATAAGGGGAAAAGTCCAACCCAGCAATGCTCGGAGTTTGCCAACTGGTGGACATTCTCGTCAACTTTTAAGAAATGACACCCACATCACACGCACAACGAGAAGATGACAGAGGAAAACGCAAATAGAGAACAGAAAGATAGAGAGGTACCTTTGCTTAGTACGTTGGTGTCACTTGAACCCTCGGAGAGTCAGGATCCGCTGAGTGAGAATGCTAAAGAAGAGGAACGTACGTGTTTCTGCTGTTCTCTGGTTTCTTTCGTATATAAGGATACCATTTTATAGTGACAAATAGTTAAGAGATTAATAATAATGGATTTTGTATCTTTTCCATTTCACGTTTGTATTAAATGCTAAAGAAGAGAAATAAATACACCAACGATATATATAAAAGAAGTGCCCACTGTTTTGTAATCGCTATAGCTTAATACAGTAGAAAAGTTAAAATTGTATATAAATGATATTTATGTATGATCTCCATCTATCATTCGTGCTTTCTTACCAAAATTCTTTTTGTTTAGGGTGATAAGATTTTCTGTCTAATATTATTCTGTCTTATTCTGTCTTATAAAATTTTAACTATTTATTTTACGAGACTCACGTAAGATTTACACGAAACTTACATAAAATTTATATAAATAAACGACTGAGATTTATTAGACATAATAAAACACCGTAATATTAAAATGTACTCATTATTTGTAACTGAATTTTTCGTTTGACAAATATATATTTGGACTAGTATTTAATTAACATTTCGTCATTCCTGACATCCTCGCTTTTAACTTCATATGTTATGTATCCGGAACTTCAGACTGAAAGCAGCAGTAATGATGATGTGTGGAGAAACGAGAGTATGTCGACACTTGTCATTCATGCACGAATCCGAAGTTTAAAATAATTCGGACAAACTTGTCCAAAGGCGCCTCAAACTTCTAAGCCCGAGAACTATACAATCGCTTCGCGGAAATGGATGTTGATCGGCCTAGAGCGTCTTAGTAACACTCTTATTCCTACAATGATAATAAATATTACTCATTCATGAAATATTTGATATATTCTTATTAATTATATGTTGAAGTACTTTAAAAATATAATATATAATTAAGATGTAAGAAAAATTAAAAGATAATTTTAGAAATAAAATTATAATTATGCATAAAAAGTCACGAACAACATTTATTTTAAATAATTAAAATCTCTCTAAAACGATATTTATTTTGAATAGGAGGGATTAATAATTAACTTTCTCGTATTATCTAGCCTAATGATTGATTTTAAATTTTTAATAAAAAGAAGATAAAAGTAAAACAAATAAAATAAAACAGGAAAAATAATGAACACAAAGATAATGAAATTCACTTAGAAAACTATCGTTATTAGAAATTAGTATCTAGACTCAAACCGTCCTAAAACTTTAACATATTGATCTTGTATCATGCAATTGTTTGTTGATTAATTAGGTCGTGGAAACTACTATGGTATGCTAGCAGTTGACTTTGAGTCTACTAATAACTAATCCTAAGGTCCCTAATTGAATTATTCAAGTTAAATCATATATGATTGGGTTACTGATTTATGAATCCCTCTATTAAGTTTGATCATAATCTGAAGGATTTATATGATCCTATCTCTTGGGTTGCAATCAACTCCTTCTAATTATAATATATCTACTTATAGTAGGATTTCTCAATCTCAATGTATGAAATCAGATTAAAAATAAAACATGTAATCATATCACAATAATCAATCAAATCAGTTGTATTAATAAAGGAATCAAATCATATCAAAGTATATACATAAGGTTCGTCTAGCCTAAAAATTAATTGGACGTTTAGTTACACACAATCGAAATACGAAATCAAAATAAATCAAAAGGAAAAAAATGAAATGAAAACAATGAGTTCATAATTCTAAATCTCCCTGATTGTCTTCTATCGAATGCTTGTACGATATAGAGGCTTGCTTTTGTATTCCTATAGATTTTTCCATGATTTCTTTCTGTTTCCTGTTTCTTCGGACCAAAACCATCCATTCTAGATGTTCTTCACATCTGGAAATCACCTCCCCAAAGTCTCCCCTTCAATTAACTTTGAAATGTCAAATTTATAAGAAACCTAGAATTTTTGGCGTGCATATGAGCATGCATAATCGAGGCATGCCAGATATTGCGAAAGTGCAAGGCTATACATTCTTTCCAGATTGTTGTTTTTTTAGTTTTAGTCGCATTTTCATCTGATTTCTTCTCTTTTAAGTCCATAGAGGCAATTATAACCTATAAACACACTTGAAACATATGAAATACCAAATATATAATAAAAGTATCAACTATCAAGCAAAATACATCAGATATGAGTGTCAAAATATAGTCAAATATTCATTTATCAAACATCTCCATACTTAAGCTTTTACTTGTCCTTAAGAAAGCCATAATAAAAATTATAAATTTCATAACATCAATCCTTCACCAATTTCAACCTCTCCATTAATACTATACATCATAATCAAGTTGTCCTAAAATTAATTTCCTAAGTAATACTAATAATAATTACATTAACAACTTTACTCCCTCACCAAAATTTCACTTAATGTGTTCAAGTGTTTGGGGCGAAAAGGATCAAAACTCTCAATCAATGCATAGTAAAATTCTTACTATAAGCTTGCAGTAAAATCACATCTCCACCATTTATGTACAAACTAGGAAAAAAATCAAAAGGTCTTTGTATAGGTTGTAATGGGGCTTAGGTAAGGTATGATTGAAGGAAATTTACTACACAATATATTTCAAAACTTGTTTAAAAATATACATAGGTCCTTTCATTAGGAAACTAATGGTACTACATACATATTTTTTTTTCTCTTTTATCTTTCTTCTTCTTCTTTTTTTTCTTCCTTCTTTTTCTTTCCTTCTTTCTTTTATGTTTTCTTTTTCACAATAAACATTCAACACCACGAGGGATCCTTAACTATTGTAAGATAATCAGAAGGACATAATTGATTAGATTAATAAAACGAATAAAATTCATTAACGCCCTTTTTAAAGACAAAATGTAAAATACATAAGGAATAACAAAACTCTATGTATCATCTGCCAGTTCGAATAGTTTGTCCTTAAGGAAGTGGGAACCCTCTGTATTTAAGGTCACTACCAATACCTCATCAACAGTTCCCTTAATTGGTTCCTCCACTAGTTCTTCCTTAACCACCTTTATCATCTCCTCTTTTTCTTCCTGGATAGAGGTTTCTGGCTCATCTTCTTCAATTACCTTATGCTGCTCCTCTACTTTCTCTTTTTGGATGAAGACTTCTTCTTTGTTAGTAAGCCCTTCTTGTAAAATTACTCTAATCATGAAGCCAATCCTTACCTTTTCTTCTCTATTGAATTTATGTCGCTTAGCTTTCATATCAACAAGGAGTTCTATTAATATATTCGTAACACTTGTTTCCTCTTCCTCTTCTTCTTCTAAGAGCTCATCTTCACTACTAAGGGTGATTGCCATTTCAAATTCGCCAGGATTTGCTTCACTAAGACTAAACAAACTCCCTAGTTGTTCTTTGGATAATATCTCTACCATCAAATTGGTTCGATTCACCATATTTTGTATACGAGCCTCTATTTCCTGATGCTTTATATTTGATTCTTGAATAGACTCAATCAACATATTTTTCAGAGCAACAGTTACCTCCTCGCCTTCTTCACTCTAAGATGGTTGGACGCTCAAACTATATTCATCATATGCAAGTGAAAGAAGTCTCTTATCGAATTCACGTTGACTAGTTGTTCTTTCGACAAGGCATTCCATTAGTTTATCTGCAATACTTTCTTTTTCTTTTAGAAGCTCTCTCCATTCATGAAGCTAACTCTTATTTTTTA
>JANTPM010000009.1:4386749-4398022 GCA_025434745.1 Erythroxylum divaricatum
AGATATGTACCTTTTTCTCCATACAAGTTTTTATCATTTAGAATTGATTTGAGAGAGTTTTCATTAAAGTAAGTAATAGGTTGGTTAGGAGAGCATGTTTGGGGTATAATCCCTTTTAGGCTTTTTTAAGCATATCTTGAGTTGTATAAATCCGTTTGAGGTGATTCTTGCTCCCAATTAAACAAGAGACTTAAAGCTAGGATTTATATGCAGAAGTCAATTTGAAATTTCGATTTGAAGGTTTCCAAATTCTTTTCACAAATAGGAGTATTGAGTTCAAGCATTGTCACTGGTTGTACGAGCGCACCGTTGAGCAAATTGTGAGAAAATTTTTGGGATGTTAAAAAAAAAGAGATAGTAATGAGTATGAATTGATAATGTCTATTAAGGGTACAATGAAAGATCCTTTTCGAGGTAATAGTAATGAGTATGAATTGATAATGTCTATTAAGGGTACAATGAAAGACCCTTTTCGAGGTAATATCCACGCTCAAGGTTTCATGTTTTCGTAAGAGGGTTGGGTTCCGGAATCGGGAGCCAACAATATGTAATGCCTTATTATAAAAGAATACACAAATACATGTATTATCAGTATAAGAGTACGAGGCATTAACTATTTTCAGTTGTATTGACCTCTTGACTTTTTAGTTGGAGGATAGTTGCATGAATGTTGTCCAATGTGGCTTTGGCCGCTCTATTTTGTGTAATTTCTTTCTTAGAGGTGGATGTTCCTTTGCCCGCAAGTTTTCCGTCCATGAAGACGTAGAAAGACATGCTTTCCTCTCACACGTCCACGAACCTCACTTTCATGTGTCTTTTATTGCATACTTCATATAGCTCAGTCACTGGATGCATTTTCAGCATCTCCAACCTGATCACTGGCTCCAACAGATTCTTGAAGACCTTTGGAATTAAATGACAACTAATATTCAACTCTGTAGACAAACTACTCATTTCTATATGCATCTACGTCGATTATTCACTGCCTTTTTTTAAGATCCAAAGTGACATTTTTCTTTTCTTTTTTAATTTCTGAAACGAATTCAAGGCTTAGTTCATTACTAGAAAAGAACAAAAAATGGGCAATGAGATGAGTTATATGGGGATGGAATAAAGATGTACATTAATTTATATGGTACCTTCCACATAGTATCCGTTGAATGATCATTGTCAATGAAAATGGCTCCGACCGCTGATGCCACAATGTCAGCCAAAACCTTTGACACCTCAATTTGGCCGTTAGAATGCAAAGGAAAGTCCACGATTGCTTGCGAGAACTCTCTCATCTGTCCAAACAATCGTTATCTGTTTAGTTCGTCTCTAATACTATGCCTCATCCCCGCCTTGTTTTTCTTCTTTAGTTTTGTTTTTTAATACATAAAATTAGAATGCATAAATGAAAAGAAAAGGAAGTAATCATTTTGTGAGTAGTTGCTTTCAAATTAATAGACAGATCAAATATAAATATTATTATAATTATCAGTATTTTTTATCATAATAGATTGAACACCTTATACGCCACTTAATTACCATAAGGAAAATGATGTTTTCAACAATAAATTTGGAAGTTAATTTCCCAAGGAAAAAAAAGGAGAGCTATGGGTATTTGTTTCTCTCTTTTTTTCTTCTCTTGTTGCAGTTTTAATAAAAACGGAATTAACATGTTAAAACACGTTTGGTTATTTCGTTGCAATCTGTTGTTTCTAAAACGAAAAAAACCACAATAAATTCACGAAAAAAGAAAATTAGACGTTTTTCTAATTTTTCATAATAGGTTTTGTTTTTGTTCCTACTTTCACCTCTTATAAACTTCATCCAATGTACAAACTCTCATATTTGCCTTTTACATCCCATACTTATCTTTTCTCTCTCTTATGCTTCATTGTTCTTTTCTTCTTTCTTAATTCCCTAACTCATATCTTCTCTCTCTCCTAGTTTTCTAGCTTCCGTTTCTCCATTTCTAATATTCTAGTCTTCGGTTTTGCGTTTCTAGTTTTCTGGTTATCTAGTTTGATTTTCTATATTTCTAGTTTTCTAGTTTGCGTTTCTACATTTTTAGTTTTCTAGTTTATGTTGCTGTATTTCTAGTTTTCTGGTTTTTTCTGATTTGTGTTTCTAATTTTTTTTTATTTGCATTTCTGCATTTTCAAGTGTTCTTCTCCATTTTTTGTTTATTGTTTTCCTGTGTTCTTGGTTTGTGGGTAAGTAGAAGGAATACAAAGTTCAATGGTCAATAAATCTTATTTAAACACATGACAAGAAATCCAGTTAGTTTCAAGGTCATAGCTTCTGCTACTGGTTTTAAGTTAACAATGTTTCAATTGACAATTGAGTTTCCAAACATATTTTTATTTTTAGTTTTTTATTACAAATCTCAACTAAATAAGTTGTTGTTTTCAGTTTTAATGTTAAAAATCTTAACTAAATAGGTTTTTATTTTTAATAAAAATGTAAACTAAAAACTAAAAATCACAACAAAAATAAAAATTGAACCAAACGGCCTAGTTTTCAAAGCCTAAGGAAAACACTAATGATACTCCGACTACAGGTGTGCAACGAGCATCTTGGAGTGTTTTAAGTTAAAATACCAAACTAAATCACTTATAAAGCATTTCAACTAAACTAAATTATATAAAAATCAAAAAATCTAAATGATCCTTATCAATTTGGTTTGATTTGGCAATTAAGCGATTTAAATTTTCTTTGAAAGATTTTTCACTCACAAAATTAAAAAAAATAAAACAATAAAAGATAAATTCAAAATTATAATAAGTAACATAAAATTTAAAACTGCCTATAAGAAATATAAAATGAAATTGTTAGTGTTTTAAAAACACTAAAAAAAATTAAAGAGTGTAATAATTACATGAGAACAATAATTATATAGTCTCCAGTTTGGAAAAGATTACAATATTTTAGTGAATTTTCAAAAAAATATTTTATGCAATATTTTTATTTATTTATATATAACTTAAAAGTAATTATTATTTTTACTATATCAATATTCATTTGATGATATCATAAATAACATTACATATGATCTAATTAATAAACAAATATTTTGTGATAGCTTAGAATTCTACAAATTGTTGGTAATATAGAATCTATGTAAGTTATATGTTTACCAAATTTTAGTTAAATATGTTATATCCTTTAATATTATAATTATATTGAAGTGGTACCAATGTGAAAAATAGAAATAAAGTGATATGAGTCCCAATTGAACAAAGTGGCTTAACATTGTTAGTCTATTGAAAATTATAGAAACTCGTTAGTTTTATAGGCTTAAATTAACAAAAGTTAGTATGAGTGGTATGGTGAATCTTGATTTTAAGGAATATGTTCTGTAAACGGTGTAAGGATTAGTTTGAGTAGGCTTGACTATCTAAAATTTTCTCTAATCATACCTTTGTATGCGAGATTTATTCTAATAAATGAATATGTGTTGAAGAAAGTTTATTAAAAAGTTTTCATCTGCGCATTTTCATTAACACAACTTAAAACTAACAATTGATATTAGAGCTTTTTTCTTAAGGGATTTATGAGTTAGATGAAAGGTTTCTTTCTAAATGTTGTTTGTGAGCGGAAGAGAGTAACAAATGTTATAAGGGACTAAAATGGCTTTAAACCTCATTGGAATGAATGAACTAGTTTTTTCAAATGTGCATTATTAAGTATATACTATTAAAATGATGGCATACTTGAAAGCTCTCAACTTGTGGGATGTTGTGGAGCAAGGAGCATAACATATTTCATCCTTAAGAGAAAATGCCACAATGAATGAGATTAAAAAATATCAGGAGTTTATTATAAGGAGCCTAAAAGCACTTACTTACATTCACTCGATCGATAGTTTTAAAAGCTATTTTTATAAGGATAATGGCATATAAGAAAAGAAAGAAAGCATGATAAAAACCTAAAAAAAGAGTTTGAAGAAAGTGAAATGTTATAAACTGTGAA
Organism: Erythroxylum divaricatum; assembly: GCA_025434745.1. NCBI lineage: Eukaryota > Viridiplantae > Streptophyta > Magnoliopsida > Malpighiales > Erythroxylaceae > Erythroxylum > Erythroxylum divaricatum. Next base: position 4,390,710 of record JANTPM010000009.1, read on the forward strand.
ACTCTTAATGCGAAAAGGTAGTTTAAGATGCTTAAAATAAAGAGAAATCTATTAAGTATTATTTTACAAATTTATTAAGGTTCTAAATAAATAAAGTTGTGGCTATGAGTTTTCCAAAACACGAAACTCGTAAAGAAAATGATAATCAATCTTCCTTTAAGATTTGAAAGAATTAAAGTAAAGATCTTAGTTATATAGGAATGATATGCTCTTAAATATCTCTTTGTAGTTGAACTGAATGTAAATTGAAAGATTAAGAGTATAGGTCAAGAATCAAGGTTAATAGCAAACATATCAATGAGCACAATAGTAGTGAAAAACACATAGCTAACCTAGATAGTAGGAAAACTTTATGAATGAACCAAAAAGGAAGGGAAAAAGCCTATTTATGATTTTAATTGTACTATAATCGACCAAAAGAGTTGCATCGTTTATAAGCAGTACCTATATTAGCTACATGCCCAATGATGAGCTTCTACTTACCACACTTGAAGTATAAATATGTAAAGTTTAAATTGGAAAATGATGATTTATTGAAGTACAAGGAATTGTATTTACTTTTCTTTAAACTAAACATAGTACAAAATATATTTATGAAATGTTATTAATTCCTTGTTTAGCTTATCATCTACTTAATGCTACACATATGCTTCTTAAAGGATTAGCATAACCATTCACTATATAGATACCCATGTGTATAATAAGATTTGTCTTTAATCGGCTACATAAGCAATTCGGAAGAATAAACCAATAATTATCCACTTAGTTCTAACATATGGTGTTGCGATGTCAAGTGTGAGTAGAAATCTCACACTGGAAAGAGATGGAACTAGTGAGGGACATATAAGTGGAAAGGACCCATAAACCTAATGTCTTAAGGTTTAGGGTGAAGTGTGATGTCAAAACTCACGAGTATGTTCCCTCATTAGGCCCATATTGAAGATCTCCCGTGAAAGTGGGCTCCCCAGATTCAACAAGTGGTATCAGAGCTGATAGTTCCGCAAAGGATGAGTATGGAGATGGTAGTCAGATCTTGTGGTTGTCTCCCCATAAAGAAGAGCAAGGAGACTCCTGGTGGGTCTAGACCTGTGGGGTATAAGGGCTCTTGGTGACGCCATATACTAAAAATGCTAAAAAAAAGGCTTTCCCTCAAGGGGGAGTCCAAGCCCAACGTGGAAGTTCACACTTGTGGGGGAGATTGTTGGGATGTCAAGTGTGAGTAGGAATCTCACATTAGAAAGAGATGGAACTAGTGAAGGAAATATAAGTGGAAAGGACCTCTAAACCTAATTCCTTAAGGTTTTGGGTTGAAGTGTGGTATCAAAACCCATGATTATTGTTGAACTCACTTTCGCATTAAAAAGGGTGGCATTTTTCTCTTAGTTTCTGCATACAGTCATTAGATTTTATACATATTTTACTTGCTAAATTGTTTAGTTTACCTAAATCTACATTTATAGTGGGTCCTGTTTAATTTGTAAGAAATACAATTTTTTTAATTAAAAAAGACCACAACAACAATTAAATGGAAGAAGTAGAGCTAGGGCAAAACAACGCAGTAAAAGAGGGCTGAAACAATCCTAGCAGAAGAACCAAAACAGCAAGCAGGGGAGGAGAAAACGACAACACCAGGAAGCAGTCCAAAATGCAGGGAGGAAATAGAACAAAACGTAGTTGGTGTGTGCTTGGTTTTAATTGAGTGGAGAGAAGTAAATTGTCACATCTTGCTACAGTGGAGAGACCCACCAACATACAGACAGCAAGCAAGGAGAAGCACCAACGCATGAGGAGGAGACACAGACATTGGGAAGACTAACGTGGAAACACAGTAAGGAGCAACCCTACCAAAACAACGCACCACAAGGAGCTCCAGCAGACAATCCACGCCAAAGCAGAAAGAGGATAGCTAGAAAGAAAAAAAGGAGAGCTGGAGTGATTAAACAAAAAGCACAGCAACCCCACCATGAGGAGCTCCAGACGCACTACACAGGAGAGGAATTAAATAAAAGGAGGCAGACCAACAAGCAAGGGGGAACGTGAGCTGAGGAGAGCTACAAAAAAAGAAACACATAAACTACGCAGAGGCCAACAGAGGAGATACACCAAACCAACCAAAATGTTAGCCACCAAGGAGTGCATGAGCTGCTGGGAGGCACAAGGAAGACCACCAGAAACGACTCTCCACTAGAAAAAGAGGAAAAAACAAGGAAAATAAGTTTTACTTCGAGGAGACACGCAGGAGGCTGACCACTAGGAGAGGCTAACGCACCAAGCGACGCAACGGCACTAGCTGGGAGAGAAACGCACAAGGAGCTAACCAAGATGCACTCAGAGTCAGGGACGCGATCATAGATTCCGAAACCCATTCATTTTTATATCTGGTTTATTTTAGCTTTCAATGTTGTTTGCTGATCTTCATTTATATGTTCTTCATACCAACATGAGTGAGTAGTTTCCTTAAAGTTTCAAAGTTGGGGCTAAAACTTTTAACTAATTTTTTTGGATTAAATCTTGTTTGATTTATAACCATGAATTTCTTGGTTTTGATTTCTCTGTTTTGAAATTAATTTTGTTGGTATTGAATTTGGCCAACCATTACTTGACATTAGTTGCTAATTGAAGAGCAAATAGGTGAAAATTAATAACGGAACTTTAAAACAGTGAACTTATAAATTTCAGATTTAGACATAAACTGAATTTATGAGAGAAAACCGGTTGAACAAAGAACATAATGGGTTATGCTTGATTGCTACTTTACAATGGTAGATTAGGATTATTGCATAATACTTCTTTGATACCTTGAAAAAGTATCTAAGAAACTCTAGGTTTGACCTTCTATCAACAAAAATTTGCCTAATAAATTGATCCAGGTAAAGACCACATAAAACGCTAAAAGTGGAACAATTCTTGAAGCTTACCACATTCCATTCGGAGTAATCCCAAGAGATATTCGCATCTTTGTTTAGCATTGGTTTTATTTATTTATTTATTTATTTTGATAGTTGAATTTATTTTAATTTAAATTCCTCACTCTTACATAATTGCTTAGTCCAATTAATTAAGTGATCCAAGCCTAGTACTTACACAATTACTCCTTGTGGGACGATATTATAATATACTACTTAGGACCCGTAAACTTACAGAACTACATCAATTATGTTCCCTCACTAGGCTTATATTGAAGATCTCATGTGGAAGTGGGATTCCCAGATCTAGCATATGGGATGTACTAAGCCACCTATATAAGTTTTGACATCATCAAAGGAGGAAACTAATGCTGAGGGCTAGTATGCATCTTATTAAGCTTTTATTTACTTTTCTTACCCCTAATCTTCATACACTTTAAGAATTTCGTTCTTACTTTTATAATCTTTAACTACATTTTTTTCATTTATGTTTTTTTATATTCAATTCGATACATTTTGCATTTTCTTAAGTGGTGCTTATTTATAAGCTAGAAACAATTTTTTAGATGATGATTGTTTGTGCCTTAAATAATGAACAATAGCCAGGAGCAAGAGAATTTTTTTTAATCTTTGTTTTTTCCTCCCTTTTTATCTATTGTCCTTAATGTTTATTTTTTATATTTCCATTAATGATAATGTACAACTCAAGTATTAGGCGAGAATCAATTAATTTATAAGTCATATCTTTTATGCTTATTAACTTTTTCACAGTTAACTTTAAAATGAAACAATTTTGAGGACATTTTTATCAATAAAAAAGAAGATTAATCAAGATGATACATCATACATTTTGTTTTTTCTTATGATTCATTGAGTTTAGGCCATTAGTTATAAGCATTGATAACAAATTTGATTTGAATTTTCTCCAGTAATCATGTATATAAGTACTTAATTTACATTGAGATATTTTTATTTAAGTTAGGCATATCATTGATGAAAGTGGATTCTTTTTTTGAATTTTAGTAACCTACTGTATATATATGTTAGATAAATAAAAATAAAAATATATAAATAACCGAGTGTAAAACAAATTCACTGTTGTCTTCAAACCAAGTAAAATGGTAGAAGTAAAAAAGTGGTATTATTAGTCACTTGAAACAACGTCCTAACTAAGTAACTAGGGGCATTCATGAAGGCGTTTACTTTCGTGTCAAAATGTTAGATAATTTTTCAAAGAAACCTTTATATAATCCTTTTTTAATTTAAAGTTTAGTGTTTATTTTCTGTTAATTTGGGTTATTAAATGTTTGAAAGTTTAAGAATTTTCCTTATATGTATCTACTTTATATATTATGTTTAATTTTGTAAATTAAGTGGATGTTTGAAAGAATGTTGAGGTGAATTATATAGATTTATGACTTAATTCAAGGTTCTAAATGCCTAACTAATTGATGAACATTATAACTAACATTATGATGGATAGTTTTATTCTAATTGATTTATTGAATCTTTTCTAGGAATTGCAACTTTTTTGAGTTAAAGTGATGGAATTGATTTGTTTGAGGATAATAAAAAAGTTAAGTGTGAGAATATTTGGTGTACATTAATTATGCACATATTTTTTCAAGTATTTTGCTTGATCTTAATATTATATTGCGTTATTTTATCTATTTTTATTTATCTATTTAGGAAACTTTGCAAATTGGACTTGAAATGATACTATTTAAGAATTAAAGGTAATTCTAAGGAAAAACTATGAATATATTCACAATTCTTATAGGGATATAGTTTGGCCCATGCTAATTTGTTTACCCTTTTCCTAGAAGGATCGAATGTTATAAGTGACATGTCATAAGCCATGACCCTGTATAAGTCATCAAAAAATAATGTGACCATAGTTGAGAGACATGACTAAATGTCATGTATTCATTTGATGGAAATAATTAGATCCATAGTTTAGAGACACGATTGCTATCACTATGTTATCCAATGAAGCCCATGATCTAAGACACAATCGTAAGATAGATCGTGTTCAAGGCAGTATGCAAATGTATATAAAGTTAAAAACTTAATTTTCGAGAAAGGGTGGAGACTTTATCCATCTTAAAAAAAACCTTCAAAGAAACTTCTTATTCTCTATAAAAGCTAGCTTATTTGTCAGAATGTTTTTGTAATCTTGAGCAATCAATTTTAAACTATTTTGTTTTTCTAGAGAATTAAGATTCATGTTATCAATGGATTTATGAAATTCATCTAGATTTACTTCTATTATGATTTTTATATCCTTACCTGATTTTGTTTCTTTGAATATATTTAGGGGCTAAATAGTTTTTTTTTACTAAATAGTTTTTCTACATTTAGAAAGGAAAAACTTAGTAGTTATTTTTGTATGGATTGATTTATGATTGATGAAATGAAATGTATTTATTTGAATTATCTTTGTTGCTCTTAATGCTAATTTATTTATAATGATGTCTAAATATGATTTTAATTCACTTATAGACTACTTAAGAGAGCCTACTACGAGTGAATTATGCCTTAAATGAAGGAGGTTGAATGGGATTCTCAAAGGAGATCTATATAATATTTCTTATATTAATGTGAAATCTTTTACAGGATTCCACAAAGTGTTACTTAATCAAAGGGTGTTAGCATAGGTAGAGATAGGTCAATCAATCATAGAGCATATGACTCTAACTTTAAAGAGTACACTTTCAATGTCTAGGAATTCTTGTTGGTTCCACAAAATATATGTGTTCTAACTTAATGAAATTATTGAGTCAATAATGTTGCTAGGGGAATTTCTCATTTAGGCATAGATATTTGATTGCATTTTTTATTAATTGTCTTAACATTTATTTCCATAATATTGTTGATATTAATATTAATTTTAGGTTTATTTTTTGTTTTACTATTCTAAAATTTCATAAAACTCTTTTTTCATTTATTATCTTTAGACAAGTTAATAATGTTATATTTTTATCTATAGTATTTTTTCGTGGCATCGATACCTTATTATTATATATCTTATCAAAGATAAATATACTTGCCTAGTTAGTGCTCATGAACTATATGTTTTTCTTTTTATTTTATTTTATTTTGTTTTATTATAATGTTAAGTTCTATTTGTGTTTTGTATTCATTTACAAGGCATAAATGTTGATCAAAATTATCTTATACGCAGTAGAAAAAATAAGGGCAAAGGAGTTTTTATTCTCTTGTTTTTTTTCCTCCCTTTATATTGTTTTTCATTAATTTTTTATTTTCATTCTTCATATTTTATACATTAGGGATAATATACAACCTAAATGCAAGAAGGGAATAACTATTTATAGCCCTCTTTTAGTTATCATTTTTGTTATAATTAGCTTAAATGGAAACACAACTTAAACACTAAATTACTTAATCGACAAATCTTTTCTTTTATAGTTTTTCATCTCTTATCTTTAACCTTTTTTTATGTAAATTTTCATCTTAAGATTTTGTTTGCATATGGCTGTAAAGTTTATGGTTTACTAACTTCAATTTTGTGCAAATATTTTAGACAATTTACATTGACAAGATGATTATAAGACATTGACTTCAAGGTTCTACTTAGGTTTGAAATGTATAGCTATCATAAAATTTTGTTTTTGATCATTTTCATTATTTTTTTTTGGTTGCACATGAAATGTCTTAGGAGGGTCTCAACTATGGAAAGGCACCTTTAAGCCATCCACACCCAGACTAATCTTCGCTCAAGCCAGATAAATCCTTTACGGAAGATAAAGTTCTGGTCTTAAGTTTTAAATAACTTTCAATATTGAGTAAATTATGTTCTTTCGAAAAATTCCTCACCGTTGCAAGTTGAATGCATATCTAATATATGGCACGCTTGCAAGAAATTACCAAGCGCATGTGAATTAATCAAATTATGAAGTCACATGTACTTGGTAAATTTTCTATTCATATAATCGCTCGGTCGAAAACAAAAAAAGTACAACAAAACAAATCTTCTCTAACTAATAATTTGTGTAAAAATACAACTAAACAAATCTTCTCTAACTCATGATTTGTGTACCTTAGTTTTAATTTAAAGTTGGAAATGTTCACTCAATTGTACAGATTTAAGTGTTAGGTGAGGGACTTATTCCTATATTGGAAATAAGTGAGGGAGGGGGTGGCTTACAACCTATAAATAACCCCCCTCCCCTTCCCATTTATATTATCCAAAAATCAAAGAAAATTTATTAACTCTTAGTAAGAGTGGTAAATTTTGGTGAGTAAATTTTTGGGGTGTATTGGGATAAGGGTTGAGAGTGTATGAAAACACTAGTGAGTTGAGTGTTGAGTGTAAACACTTGTAAGTATTGTTTTTCTCCCTAATAAAAAGGGTGTGCAGTAGCCCCGGAGACGTAGGCACAATTT